>CAWLCU010000770.1:5000-12500 GCA_963855975.1 Andrena chrysosceles
ATAAATACACTGTCCCAAACGACATTTGAAAATAATTTCTCGCAACTTAGAAATATTTCGGGTCGAAAGGTGTTTTTCTCTTTTTTCTCGAAAACGAGCGCGACGACCGCGTTCGAACCATTAATGTAATACGTTCGCAATGCAACGAGGAACAAGGATCTATAATTGTTTTGGCGATCGGACGAGTTTGGCTTTTGGACGATGGTGCCGGTGGACTTTGAGATCTGACGGGACTTGGAAATATTTCGGACCGAAAGGTGTTTTTCTCTTTTTTCTCGAAAACGAGCGCGACGACCGCGGTCGAACCATTAATGTAATACGTTCGGAATGCAACGAGGAACAAGGATCTATAATTGTTTTGGCGATCGGACGAGTTTGGCTTTTGGACGATGGTGCCGGTGGACTTTGAGATCTGACGGGACTTGGAAATATTTCGGACCGAAAGGTGTTTTTCTCGTTTTTCTCGAAAACGAGCGCGACGACCGCGGTCGAAACATTAATGTAATACGTTCGCAATGCAACGAGGAACAAGGATCTATAATTGTTTTGGCGATCGGACGAGTTTGGCTTTTGGACGATGGTGCCGGTGGACTTTGAGATCTGACGGGACTTGGAAATATTTCGGACCGAAAGGTGTTTTTCTCTTTTTTCTCGAAAACGAGCGCGACGACCGCGGTCGAACCATTAATGTAATACGTTCGGAATGCAACGAGGAACAAGGATCTATAATTGTTTTGGCGATCGGACGAGTTTGGCTTTTGGACGATGGTGCCGGTGGACTTTGAGATCTGACGGGACTTGGAAATATTTCGGACCGAAAGGTGTTTTTCTCTTTTTTCTCGAAAACGAGCGCGACGACCGCGGTCGAACCATTAATGTAATACGTTCGCAATGCAACGAGGAACAAGGATCTATAATTGTTTTGGCGATCGGACGAGTTTGGCTTTTGGACGATGGTGCCGGTGGACTTTGAGATCTGACGGGACTTGGAAATATTTCGGACCGAAAGGTGTTTTTCTCGTTTTTCTCGAAAACGAGCGCGACGACCGCGGTCGAACCATTAATGTAATACGTTCGGAATGCAACGAGGAACAAGGATCTATAATTGTTTTGGCGATCGGACGAGTTTGGCTTTTGGACGATGGTGCCGGTGGACTTTGAGATCTGACGGGACTTGGAAATATTTCGGACCGAAAGGTGTTTTTCTCTTTTTTCTCGAAAACGAGCGCGACGACCGCGGTCGAACCATTAATGTAATACGTTCGGAATGCAACGAGGAACAAGGATCTATAATTGTTTTGGCGATCGGACGAGTTTGGCTTTTGGACGATGGTGCCGGTGGACTTTGAGATCTGACGGGACTTGGAAATATTTCGGACCGAAAGGTGTTTTTCTCTTTTTTCTCGAAAACGAGCGCGACGACCGCGGTCGAACCATTAATGTAATACGTTCGGAATGCAACGAGGAACAAGGATCTATAATTGTTTTGGCGATCGGACGAGTTTGGCTTTTGGACGATGGTGCCGGTGGACTTTGAGATCTGACGGGACTTGGAAATATTTCGGACCGAAAGGTGTTTTTCTCTTTTTTCTCGAAAACGAGCGCGACGACCGCGGTCGAACCATTAATGTAATACGTTCGCAATGCAACGAGGAACAAGGATCTATAATTGTTTTGGCGATCGGACGAGTTTGGCTTTTGGACGATGGTGCCGGTGGACTTTGAGATCTGACGGGACTTGGAAATATTTCGGACCGAAAGGTGTTTTTCTCGTTTTTCTCGAAAACGAGCGCGACGACCGCGGTCGAACCATTAATGTAATACGTTCGGAATGCAACGAGGAACAAGGATCTATAATTGTTTTGGCGATCGGACGAGTTTGGCTTTTGGACGATGGTGCCGGTGGACTTTGAGATCTGACGGGACTTGGAAATATTTCGGACCGAAAGGTGTTTTTCTCGTTTTTCTCGAAAACGAGCGCGACGACCGCGGTCGAAACATTAATGTAATACGTTCGCAATGCAACGAGGAACAAGGATCTATAATTGTTTTGGCGATCGGACGAGTTTGGCTTTTGGACGATGGTGCCGGTGGACTTTGAGATCTGACGGGACTTGGAAATATTTCGGACCGAAAGGTGTTTTTCTCTTTTTTCTCGAAAACGAGCGCGACGACCGCGGTCGAACCATTAATGTAATACGTTCGGAATGCAACGAGGAACAAGGATCTATAATTGTTTTGGCGATCGGACGAGTTTGGCTTTTGGACGATGGTGCCGGTGGACTTTGAGATCTGACGGGACTTGGAAATATTTCGGACCGAAAGGTGTTTTTCTCTTTTTTCTCGAAAACGAGCGCGACGACCGCGGTCGAACCATTAATGTAATACGTTCGCAATGCAACGAGGAACAAGGATCTATAATTGTTTTGGCGATCGGACGAGTTTGGCTTTTGGACGATGGTGCCGGTGGACTTTGAGATCTGACGGGACTTGGAAATATTTCGGACCGAAAGGTGTTTTTCTCGTTTTTCTCGAAAACGAGCGCGACGACCGCGGTCGAACCATTAATGTAATACGTTCGGAATGCAACGAGGAACAAGGATCTATAATTGTTTTGGCGATCGGACGAGTTTGGCTTTTGGACGATGGTGCCGGTGGACTTTGAGATCTGACGGGACTTGGAAATATTTCGGACCGAAAGGTGTTTTTCTCTTTTTTCTCGAAAACGAGCGCGACGACCGCGGTCGAACCATTAATGTAATACGTTCGGAATGCAACGAGGAACAAGGATCTATAATTGTTTTGGCGATCGGACGAGTTTGGCTTTTGGACGATGGTGCCGGTGGACTTTGAGATCTGACGGGACTTGGAAATATTTCGGACCGAAAGGTGTTTTTCTCTTTTTTCTCGAAAACGAGCGCGACGACCGCGGTCGAACCATTAATGTAATACGTTCGGAATGCAACGAGGAACAAGGATCTATAATTGTTTTGGCGATCGGACGAGTTTGGCTTTTGGACGATGGTGCCGGTGGACTTTGAGATCTGACGGGACTTGGAAATATTTCGGACCGAAAGGTGTTTTTCTCTTTTTTCTCGAAAACGAGCGCGACGACCGCGGTCGAACCATTAATGTAATACGTTCGCAATGCAACGAGGAACAAGGATCTATAATTGTTTTGGCGATCGGACGAGTTTGGCTTTTGGACGATGGTGCCGGTGGACTTTGAGATCTGACGGGACTTGGAAATATTTCGGACCGAAAGGTGTTTTTCTCGTTTTTCTCGAAAACGAGCGCGACGACCGCGGTCGAACCATTAATGTAATACGTTCGGAATGCAACGAGGAACAAGGATCTATAATTGTTTTGGCGATCGGACGAGTTTGGCTTTTGGACGATGGTGCCGGTGGACTTTGAGATCTGACGGGACTTGGAAATATTTCGGACCGAAAGGTGTTTTTCTCGTTTTTCTCGAAAACGAGCGCGACGACCGCGGTCGAAACATTAATGTAATACGTTCGGAATGCAACGAGGAACAAGGATCTATAATTGTTTTGGCGATCGGACGAGTTTGGCTTTTGGACGATGGTGCCGGTGGACTTTGAGATCTGACGGGACTTGGAAATATTTCGGACCGAAAGGTGTTTTTCTCTTTTTTCTCGAAAACGAGCGCGACGACCGCGGTCGAACCATTAATGTAATACGTTCGGAATGCAACGAGGAACAAGGATCTATAATTGTTTTGGCGATCGGACGAGTTTGGCTTTTGGACGATGGTGCCGGTGGACTTTGAGATCTGACGGGACTTGGAAATATTTCGGACCGAAAGGTGTTTTTCTCTTTTTTCTCGAAAACGAGCGCGACGACCGCGGTCGAACCATTAATGTAATACGTTCGCAATGCAACGAGGAACAAGGATCTATAATTGTTTTGGCGATCGGACGAGTTTGGCTTTTGGACGATGGTGCCGGTGGACTTTGAGATCTGACGGGACTTGGAAATATTTCGGACCGAAAGGTGTTTTTCTCGTTTTTCTCGAAAACGAGCGCGACGACCGCGGTCGAACCATTAATGTAATACGTTCGGAATGCAACGAGGAACAAGGATCTATAATTGTTTTGGCGATCGGACGAGTTTGGCTTTTGGACGATGGTGCCGGTGGACTTAGAGATCTGACGGGACTTGGAAATATTTCGGACCGAAAGGTGTTTTTCTCTTTTTTCTCGAAAACGAGCGCGACGACCGCGGTCGAACCATTAATGTAATACGTTCGGAATGCAACGAGGAACAAGGATCTATAATTGTTTTGGCGATCGGACGAGTTTGGCTTTTGGACGATGGTGCCGGTGGACTTTGAGATCTGACGGGACTTGGAAATATTTCGGACCGAAAGGTGTTTTTCTCTTTTTTCTCGAAAACGAGCGCGACGACCGCGGTCGAACCATTAATGTAATACGTTCGGAATGCAACGAGGAACAAGGATCTATAATTGTTTTGGCGATCGGACGAGTTTGGCTTTTGGACGATGGTGCCGGTGGACTTTGAGATCTGACGGGACTTGGAAATATTTCGGACCGAAAGGTGTTTTTCTCTTTTTTCTCGAAAACGAGCGCGACGACCGCGGTCGAACCATTAATGTAATACGTTCGGAATGCAACGAGGAACAAGGATCTATAATTGTTTTGGCGATCGGACGAGTTTGGCTTTTGGACGATGGTGCCGGTGGACTTTGAGATCTGACGGGACTTGGAAATATTTCGGACCGAAAGGTGTTTTTCTCTTTTTTCTCGAAAACGAGCGCGACGACCGCGGTCGAACCATTAATGTAATACGTTCGGAATGCAACGAGGAACAAGGATCTATAATTGTTTTGGCGATCGGACGAGTTTGGCTTTTGGACGATGGTGCCGGTGGACTTTGAGATCTGACGGGACTTGGAAATATTTCGGACCGAAAGGTGTTTTTCTCTTTTTTCTCGAAAACGAGCGCGACGACCGCGGTCGAACCATTAATGTAATACGTTCGCAATGCAACGAGGAACAAGGATCTATAATTGTTTTGGCGATCGGACGAGTTTGGCTTTTGGACGATGGTGCCGGTGGACTTTGAGATCTGACGGGACTTGGAAATATTTCGGACCGAAAGGTGTTTTTCTCGTTTTTCTCGAAAACGAGCGCGACGACCGCGGTCGAAACATTAATGTAATACGTTCGCAATGCAACGAGGAACAAGGATCTATAATTGTTTTGGCGATCGGACGAGTTTGGCTTTTGGACGATGGTGCCGGTGGACTTTGAGATCTGACGGGACTTGGAAATATTTCGGACCGAAAGGTGTTTTTCTCTTTTTTCTCGAAAACGAGCGCGACGACCGCGGTCGAACCATTAATGTAATACGTTCGGAATGCAACGAGGAACAAGGATCTATAATTGTTTTGGCGATCGGACGAGTTTGGCTTTTGGACGATGGTGCCGGTGGACTTTGAGATCTGACGGGACTTGGAAATATTTCGGACCGAAAGGTGTTTTTCTCTTTTTTCTCGAAAACGAGCGCGACGACCGCGGTCGAACCATTAATGTAATACGTTCGGAATGCAACGAGGAACAAGGATCTATAATTGTTTTGGCGATCGGACGAGTTTGGCTTTTGGACGATGGTGCCGGTGGACTTTGAGATCTGACGGGACTTGGAAATATTTCGGACCGAAAGGTGTTTTTCTCTTTTTTCTCGAAAACGAGCGCGACGACCGCGGTCGAACCATTAATGTAATACGTTCGCAATGCAACGAGGAACAAGGATCTATAATTGTTTTGGCGATCGGACGAGTTTGGCTTTTGGACGATGGTGCCGGTGGACTTTGAGATCTGACGGGACTTGGAAATATTTCGGACCGAAAGGTGTTTTTCTCGTTTTTCTCGAAAACGAGCGCGACGACCGCGGTCGAAACATTAATGTAATACGTTCGCAATGCAACGAGGAACAAGGATCTATAATTGTTTTGGCGATCGGACGAGTTTGGCTTTTGGACGATGGTGCCGGTGGACTTTGAGATCTGACGGGACTTGGAAATATTTCGGACCGAAAGGTGTTTTTCTCTTTTTTCTCGAAAACGAGCGCGACGACCGCGGTCGAACCATTAATGTAATACGTTCGGAATGCAACGAGGAACAAGGATCTATAATTGTTTTGGCGATCGGACGAGTTTGGCTTTTGGACGATGGTGCCGGTGGACTTTGAGATCTGACGGGACTTGGAAATATTTCGGACCGAAAGGTGTTTTTCTCTTTTTTCTCGAAAACGAGCGCGACGACCGCGGTCGAAACATTAATGTAATACGTTCGCAATGCAACGAGGAACAAGGATCTATAATTGTTTTGGCGATCGGACGAGTTTGGCTTTTGGACGATGGTGCCGGTGGACTTTGAGATCTGACGGGACTTGGAAATATTTCGGACCGAAAGGTGTTTTTCTCGTTTTTCTCGAAAACGAGCGCGACGACCGCGGTCGAAACATTAATGTAATACGTTCGCAATGCAACGAGGAACAAGGATCTATAATTGTTTTGGCGATCGGACGAGTTTGGCTTTTGGACGATGGTGCCGGTGGACTTTGAGATCTGACGGGACTTGGAAATATTTCGGACCGAAAGGTGTTTTTCTCTTTTTTCTCGAAAACGAGCGCGACGACCGCGGTCGAACCATTAATGTAATACGTTCGCAATGCAACGAGGAACAAGGATCTATAATTGTTTTGGCGATCGGACGAGTTTGGCTTTTGGACGATGGTGCCGGTGGACTTTGAGATCTGACGGGACTTGGAAATATTTCGGACCGAAAGGTGTTTTTCTCGTTTTTCTCGAAAACGAGCGCGACGACCGCGGTCGAAACATTAATGTAATACGTTCGCAATGCAACGAGGAACAAGGATCTATAATTGTTTTGGCGATCGGACGAGTTTGGCTTTTGGACGATGGTGCCGGTGGACTTTGAGATCTGACGGGACTTGGAAATATTTCGGACCGAAAGGTGTTTTTCTCTTTTTTCTCGAAAACGAGCGCGACGACCGCGGTCGAACCATTAATGTAATACGTTCGGAATGCAACGAGGAACAAGGATCTATAATTGTTTTGGCGATCGGACGAGTTTGGCTTTTGGACGATGGTGCCGGTGGACTTTGAGATCTGACGGGACTTGGAAATATTTCGGACCGAAAGGTGTTTTTCTCGTTTTTCTCGAAAACGAGCGCGACGACCGCGGTCGAAACATTAATGTAATACGTTCGCAATGCAACGAGGAACAAGGATCTATAATTGTTTTGGCGATCGGACGAGTTTGGCTTTTGGACGATGGTGCCGGTGGACTTTGAGATCTGACGGGACTTGGAAATATTTCGGACCGAAAGGTGTTTTTCTCTTTTTTCTCGAAAACGAGCGCGACGACCGCGGTCGAACCATTAATGTAATACGTTCGGAATGCAACGAGGAACAAGGATCTATAATTG
>CAWLCU010000771.1:0-207856 GCA_963855975.1 Andrena chrysosceles
CTCGCGACGCAAAAGTGTAAACTTGTTTTAAAAAACTGTGTGACAAATGGACGATATGTCAAATGTAAGTATTAAAATTGTATACTATTAAACAGGGTGATTCTCCCGCATCGCTGAGTTTCGTTGATTTACACGCACAAAAATATGTTTGCGTACATTATTCGGTTAAAAGCAATACGTGATACTTTTTAAATATTATTTTCTCTGCAATTATAGACATTTGAAAGATCGAATATTGTACGCACATATTTTTAGCATAGATAATCATCATTATACCTATTATAAGCAGTTTGAAGAAAAGCGGGATCAAATAAAATGTTCATAAAAAATGGAATATTTCATAGAAACTGTATAGTTTGGTGGCAATTCATGTCGAAATTTTATCGAATAACTATTACCGTTTCGACACGAAAGATGTTCAATGTTGAAAATTTGCAGTTTTTTTTCAAAATCGATTTTCTCAAAAAATGAGGATGATGGCGAAAAAACGCTTTGCGGATTCGTTTTCAGGGCACTAAAACCTATAACAAACGGCCTTTCAATGTTACAAGTCCGAAAAAAGTCAAAATTTGTTGTACTCTGTAATTTTTTCTCCATGACCTAAGTTCATTTAAGCTAAAGTAAATGCAATCAGTTTCACGAAAATCGGTCAAGTAGTTACGGATAAATTCGCGGACAAATATAATATATACATAGTCAAAATTAGGTCAGTAGGTTGAGATAAGTAAATAAAGATTAACTAACAAAATGCCAACCCATTAAAACAATGTTACATGCATATATATACATCGAACGTAGACCCTCTTCCTTTTTGAAATCGGCCAGAAATAGGGTTACGTTACGGATGAACTATCTGTATTCGCATACCAAGTTTTATAATTTTTTGAATTTCCGGGTTGCCGAACGTTCCTTGTTATAGCGAGGCGCGGCTTATTGACGGCATCGCCTTTGAGGACTCCAGCGAGAGAATCACCCTGTATGTTCATATAATCTTAGTATTTTCAATAAAATAATACATTCATTATTTCATTTGCAGCTACAGAATGCGCTTGTGAATGAGGGGAAGAGTAGCGGGACCGACGAAAGGGTACAGAAGAAGGAAGAGGAGAAAAAGCAGGAAGGAGAAGTGGCAGGAAAATTAAAAGAAGTGGAAAAAAAAATGAAAAAAGTATGTAATTATACGCAATACTAAATACTATATTCTTGTTCGTAATAATGTACCTCTGTCGAAGACGAATTGAACAATGTGCTATACGATAATATTTGATTTCACGTGAGATCTAAGGTTTATCAATATTTCCCGATTTTCAATGCAACAAAGTATACAATTTGTCTCACAAAGAGCTTCAATATTAGGAATAAAATAATATAGCATTGCATTTAATGAAATTACTGGACCGTATGTTATTCCGTTTCTGCCCGAATATTTTTGGGATTTACTATACGTACGGGTAGAAGTAGAAAATGTAATTTTTATGGTACTGTTTCAGATGCATAAAACCATGAAGCGCCTCGCGTACCAGTGCCATGCGGAAACAGGCAGAGGAGGTGCCTGGCGTTGTGGCGCCAGAAGCCAAGACGGATGGGGACAAGGAGGAAGAGGCCGAGGTGTATGGGGACAAGGAGGAAGAGGCCGGGGTGGCTATGAAGAAGGTGGAAGAGGCCGGGAGGGGTGGGTCCGAGAAGGAAGAGGCCGGGGTGGTTGGGGCCAAGGAGGAAGAGGCCGGGGTGGTTGGGGCCAAGGAGGAAGAGGCCGGGGGGGGTGGGGCCAAGAAGGAAGAGGCCGGGGGGGTTGGGGCCAAGGAGGAAGTGGCCGAGGTGGAAATTTTTATATGATTCAAAAATTTTTTGGAAATTAGAAGAATAAAAAAAATTGTGTGTTTATAAATGTATACCATGAGTTTTATTTATGGAAAAGTACCTTTACAAACAATTTTTGTCACCGTAAACATGAAATATACAAACTTCCTTGTTATATGGGCCCTTCAGGTCCATCCCGTGCTCGCTGTCCTCGCGTCGCTTTCTTTCGAATAGACGATTCAGCGGAATCGCCTCGCGCTTAGCGGTCACGTTGCGCTGAGCCCGTAGCAACAGCCGTAGGGACAACGACCGCACTCGGCCCGGGCCCCGAATATTTCTAAATTATCGAAGCAATCGACAACTTTGGACGGGGCATTTTCACCCATTCGTGGGTATTTTTCGAGGTTCGGCCCGCAACCGAAAGACGCGGAATAGAGAGTCGCTTGGTTCAGAGACACCGTGAGCGAGCGAGCGTAACGATAGACGACAACCGTGCCGTGCGATATCTTAGAACAACTGCGAGCAACAGCTGAGACGGAGCGTCGTCTCGAGGTATGTTAATCTGATCTTATTTTCGTTAAAAATATATTTTACATTATTGTTTCTCCTTTAAATCCCGTGTATTCACTTATTCAACCCGTTCACTCCCTATCCTTCCATGGTAAGTATAGTCAAGGCGTGCTTTAACACCTTGACAGAGTAAAGAACCCCGTGAATCACCCTAACCGCTCAGGGCGATTCCCAAAAGTCCCTTCAGGACGTAACATCGTTTTTCATCTTGTTAAACTTGCGCCGGTGTGGATCGACTCGCGTGATTCTACGTTCCGCGAGTACAAGTGCCATTGCAGGCACATGTGACCACTGACAGAATCAGTGGTACCGCACTTTACAATGCGGTGCGACACATGACCGATAAAGTCTATCATTTCCTTTGTCACTTTTTTGGTATACTTATGCTTGCGTGGATCGACTCGCGTGATTCTACGTTCCGCGAGTACAAGTGCCATTGCAGGCACATGTGACCACTGACAGAATCAGTGGTACCGCACTTTACAATGCGGTGCGACACATGACCGATAAAGTCTATCATTTCCTTTGTCACTTTTTTGGTATACTTATGCTTGCGTGGATCGACTCGCGTGATTCTACGTTCCGCGAGTACAAGTGCCATTGCAGGCACATGTGACCACGGACAGAATCAGTGGTACCGCACTTTACAATGCGGTGCGACACATGACCGATAAAGTCTATCATTTCCTTTGTCACTTTTTTGGTATACTTATGCTTGCGTGGATCGACTCGCGTGATTCTACGTTCCGCGAGTACAAGTGCCATTGCAGGCACATGTGACCACTGACAGAATCAGTGGTACCGCACTTTACAGCGTGGTGAGACGACGAGAATAGCCCCTCTCTTCAAATTTAGTCATGCTTATGTCGCAAGGGCATAACGTAATCCTGGGTTTCGTTTCTTTTTATAGTCCACATTTTACATTTTATTTGTGAAACCGGCCAATAACATAATTGCGTCCCTTCGGAAACAATAAAAATTTTTAAAACTGAAGATGGACAGGGTTTCTCAAACAGATTATCGGCAGCTATTTTCCGTTTGTGACCTATTACATTGTACACCTGTTCCGTCCGTATTTGCACTATATTTACAATGCGAATGATTGTTCCATCCTTCAGCATGAAACAATTATTTCTATTGTCATCGCAATGTATATAATACCCATCACTTTCCAATTTTTTGTACTGCGTCACAGTTCTGTTTGAGAAAATGGGCAACAGTGGTCCATTGTGATGGGAACCTTTACAAATATATTTTCCCAATATTGGTGATGATTTTAGAACCGGTCCCCGCTGCAGTTCTCCATAACGTCTTGCCAATTGCTGCAATGGTTTATCCGATTTTCTTATTAATTTCTTCAAACTCCCTAAAAAATTTTCAAAAGGAAATGCGCTAAAATTATCCAACACTCCAAATTTTCTAACGTCATTACATAAATGGAGTAAGTTGTGGACATTGTGAGAAATATATTGTTTCCCATACAATACCTCGAAATGTTCAACAAAGTATTCTAATAATTCTTCAGCATATTTAATATTCTCTTCACTATTAATTAACATAGGGCTAACTAACACACTGACAGCCACGTGCAGTGTTAAAAAATGTTCGTAAATATTTTTCTTTAGTACACGCTTGAGTACAATAGGACCTGTGTACAGTAGAAATTGCCGAAATTCCGTAGCTTTCCAGTAACTGAGGTCCGTCAAACTTCTGGGCTTTCGCGAAAACTCACGCGGTACAGAATTTCCAACCAATATTAGATGTTCCGATATCAAGTTCCTAGCTTGTCCACCAATCCTTACGTTTAACGGTCCCTTAATCCACAATAGCAAGAGCTTCTTCATAACTCCCAGGCAAATTAAGTGCATATAGTCTAGGGGCACATTTGATACTAACCCAATACTTGGCACTTTTAACAAACCACTTGTACCTTTATGGTAATCTTCGTCGGTTTGCCGTAGAAAATCTTCGTCTGTTCTCAGTGTATCAGGCACTTCGGTGTAAGGGAAACACGTAGTTCTGTTAACTGATTTCCCAACAATTGTACACTTCGAGCAGCTCGAATAGCCTGTATGGCCTTTTGTATATAATACAAACGATTTCGCTGGAGCATCACAGACAATTTTTGTTAACCTAATAGAAAGTTTATTGTTATTATACATAAACCCATTGTTTATGAAATATGTTATTTCATCAATGAATTTTTCCAACAGCTCGTTGGATGACTCTGGTTTCTTATACCCATAATAGATTCCAACAATCTGTATTCGTTTCAAAATTGTATCCGATACTAATATGGGCCAGAAACTGCTGGAGGAGGCCCTTGACAACGGCAAGCCATCAATATTTAAACAAAGATCTATATATTGTACGCTAATATTTGCCTCAACGTACATTTCAGCATAATATTTTAGCATCTGTTCTACACCAAGATGTAAGTAATCTCCCCCTTGTATTTTGGTACAATTAGTTGTACGGGGAGTATGTAACAATGTCCTGGCATCTTTCGGTAATAAGCATTTGGGCACGTACGATAAAAAAATGCTCAACAATTCGTTGATGGCTTTATGCGTAATATTATTTCGTAGTGCCCAGTTGGACAAAGACTGTCTTAATGTCGAAGGGCCCTCCGGTTCATTAAAATCATTATCCGGCGAATCAACAATAACATTCGCTGACTCATCATCGGATGAGTCATAATCCAATATGCAATGATAGTATTCATTATCATCATCAAATAATGAATGAGCTTCTTCTTCTTCATCACTTTCACAAATATCGCTGTTGTGTATATTCATGAAATTGTTAGTGCACGGTACTTCATCGCAAGACTCGTACACTTCCTGCGAACTATTTAGTTCATTGTCCGATACATGTAGACTTGACTTGGAATTTTGACATTCTAAGTAATGTGAACAGGTAGGAAGCTCATCAATTGCCAATTCCTCATCAGATTGATTTCTTTGGCTTTCAATATCCTCAAAATATTGCTGGACTCTCCTCCTTTTATGTCTATCAGAACATAGACTATAGTCTTTCCTGATATGTTTTTTGTCCGCCATAATAACCTGAACATATTTCATACACAAATGAGAAATTAATTATAACAATTTGTTAAAAACTATATACTTGACATGATCTACCAGCAGTGGTACTTACCAGATGTTGAAACGCAATCTAGTTATATTTCCTGCGGGACTATGTAATTGGCAATTGTGGACAATGCACGTCCAGAATTGACGATTTTCAAATATATATAACAAAACACTAATACTAAGTATAAAAAGGATAAAAAAGAAATTAAGTATAATGTAAAAAAGAAACAAACTCGAATTACAAGCGCTGCTCAAAACCAGAGACGCTTGTTCCTCGAGAGTTTTCTTCGATTTAAAAAGCGATCGCACGCAGGGTTGGCCGAAGGCAGGGTTGACAGGATCTCTTCGCGTTGAGATAACACGATGTCACATAGACCTAAGTATGTACATATACACTGTATACATTCGAACGCGTGACGTCACTTGGAGACACTCCTAGTGACAATTTGGCAACGCAGCAGAATTTCTTCCACGCTCGAAGCGCGTGACGAGGCTGGTCGCAGGCCGCCAGGCCTCGCAGCGTGGGCCCTTCGGAAAATCAGTGTTTATGATAGCCGCAATTGCCCTTGAGGCCGTAAACGAAAGTTTCGAAGGGGAAAAACATGCTTTGTTCAAAATTCAATTAGGAAGCGAAGGGAAAGCGCCTTTCAAAAATAACATCGCTGGCGCACGTATCATAAACTGTGCTGACCATTTTCACGCCAAATGTTCGAAAGTACACGTCTCGTTAGTTGAAATTCTTTGTCTAACGAAAGATCGTGTTTAATAGCTTCGGCGAAAAAAATACAAGACACGTAGGGTAAACGCACCAATAAATTAACACTTAAGGCTAATGAATGAACACTTTTATAAAAATATGTTTGCACCGCGATTCATTCCACGTGCTGCAAAAATTGTTTGGATATGAAGCAAGAAATTAAAAGAAGTCTTTAATTAATTAGTTGCTTATTTTCATAATTTATTTTAATCATTTTAATAAAAAATGTCCATTCACTGATACGTTTTCATTTACTGGTACATCTACCCTACAATTCACCGGAGGTCTGTAAGAAATAATCCTGGCAAGTCATTTAACTTTGCTACGATCGGTTCGAAACGTTTTATTATTTTATTGGTAATAGCATAGGTATATCCGGATAGGTCCTACGCCGTAGGGGCGAAAGGCGATTAAAGATCTGCGCACACATATCCGTTCCGTGTCCGTGTTTGTTCCGGCCTGCCTGTGGTAAGAAGAAGAGACCCTCTACGCTCCTCTTCTTCTTACCACTGGCACACTGACACGGACCGGATATGTGTGCGCAGACCTTTAAGCTAGTGAGAATCTAGCTTAAAGGGTCCCACAGACCAACGCGATCTATCTGCAACAGATTTTTTGGTGGGATTTAGTTGATGCCTGCATTATTTTAATCTAGCAAGATCGGCCTTCCGGAATAATTTTGTTTCCGGTTAAAAAATGGTTTCTACAATAATGAAAATTATAAACAAATTTTTATTTTCCAAATTACCAGCAAGAGATAGGCTTATTTTATAGAAAATTCTTCAGCGACTGTGGTAGTACTTTTTCGGATTTTTAAAATCGCGATCTTAAGCCTAAATTTGTAAAATAGGACTTTGTTTATAATTTTCATTATTGTAAAAACCATTTTTTAACCGGAAACAAAATTATTCCGGAAGGCCGATCCTTCTACATTAAAATACTGCCGAACGCGTTACCCGTGCCTCCGCGTGCCCCTCAGGCGCCGAAGTGCACGCGTATTTAGCTGAAATACAAATTCAATTTTCTCGAAAATGAAGCCTTCACCACAATTTCGCCACTGTATATTTTCGTCTTATTTTCGCCTGTAGAATCACTCCATAGAGTATTGATTATCAGTAAAGTAATACCCTGTATAGGTATGCCCAAAGTTTCATAATTTCTTTAATTTGCGGTATCTTCCCTTGTGTAAGACAATTCGGCGCTGAGCGGAGAAGGCTGGTTGATGCATCGTGATTCGTGGCTCTGTTTAGTGTTTACGGTGCAACGGCTACGGCGATGAGTGCAGGCTGCCTGACACAACGACGCCTTCGCCGACCATAAAGTGTTTCAAGGGCCGAGTGGTGTAGAAAAACCAACTGGGCCCGTGATTTCGACAAACGGGCGGTCCCTGCAGGGGTTTCCAAACGAGCGGGGACACTCGTTGATAGCGTGATGCGTGCACGTGAAAATAAGCAGGGGCGGCTTTAGCATACTTGGCGCCCCTCCAAAATATTCGAATGCTAGAAAATATTAAACAATGGCAGGTATACGGCGAAACGCGTACACGGCTGTAGAAAATATTCAAAGGCAGAATTCCGCTATGGGTGGGCTATATGGAACGAAGAAAACTTATTTCTAAGTGTATTTGAGTACAATACTAGTATATAAACTACTTATTAAGAATTATGTACATTATATTAATATGGATATGTTAATACACGTGAAACCGTATATTTCGATACACGTGTACCCGTGTATTAACAAGTACACCGATTAGAACACGAATATATTAACTACACATGTATCTTCAATACACGTTCTACGCCGTGAGCCCTAGTTTGGAGGCCTCGTTTCATTCCGTGCAAAATATATGTAAGGAAGTCCTAACGCCTAAGGCGGGAATATCGAATACAACACTGGGCATCGCTCGCCGACTTGGAAGGCGAGGTCCAGTAGGATGCTTAAGGGTTACAATGTAACTTCGACGCTTGAGGAAAGCCGATGACGTCAGGGTCATCGGCGAGGGTTCGAGAGGTTGCGTCGAAAGGACGAGATTGATTCGATTTGACGACGGTGCACAGCACAGATCAACGAATCGGAAGTATTTGCTTGCATATAGTATAATAGTACAACCAATTCCGGTTTTGATTTCCATTAACTCTCAGCTTTTTATTACACTTGTGAGGTGGTGTATCATGATTTCGTCTCACCGTGTCATTGTCGTTTCATACACAACCGAAATCTGAGGCACATGTACATATAGCGCGATCTGTATTGATACATGTATGGATATAGATCTCAACGTGTGTGTGGCTTAAGCGTCAACGACGGCGTTAAGGCCGCGGCGATCCCAACAGTGCAATGGAGAAGTATGCATCTGTGTCTCCGTTGCGCTAGTGGGATCGCCGCGGCCGATCGCGGCTAGGAAATCCCACCTTTAGATCTCATTATTTCTCTACGGAGCCGGCGACTACATCCTACTAAGTATTCTTTATACGCGAACACTGTTCTAAGCGGAGATATGTATACAATGCAGAGATGGGCATTATTTAAATAAAAAATTATTTAAATGACGTATCAAATAAAAAATACTTTAGTCTTATTCGTCATGAATAAGATTTACCCCGAGTCAATATTTAATCGTAGCGCTCATAATTGAAATCATGGGTATTCAATCGTCGGCCACGATTGAATTACTTCAGCCAGAGAATTAAAATCGTAGGCCATGATTGAACTACTTCAGCCAGGGAGTTCAATCGTGGCTCGCGATTGAATTGCCTTCTGCCATGGGTAGTCAAATCATGAATGAATGAACAGTGTTCTCGTATTCAATCGTATTTAGTCGACTGAAGCTCGATAACCTCGAGACTTGCGAGAGCCTTTGATCGATGCCGAGCGACATTGTATCGTTCACCCGTCTAAACTGACGCCTGGAGTTGCTTGGCGATGTGTCATCGATTATACGAAAAGTGAATTTCTTTATTTTTCATCGTATCAATATGACAGTGACACCGATGGATTCCTGGCGTTCTCACGATTAATCGGTCAGAAAATAATTGAAATCAGACTACTTTTAATGGAGTTAGGTGTAAATTGTGTAAATTAATTGTATGCATATGTAATTTCGTTAATTATGGCCCAAATTATGTCAAGTTTGTTATAATTTTTGCCAGGGAAACAGAAGGAGACAATTGATGACACTTTCGTGCATATCCGATAAAGAAATTAACATTTTTCCGTTCTTAATGGCTAGTGCTGACCTGCATATTTTATTATATTTTTTAACATAAGGGTTTATGCATACACTTTACGGTTTCGCTAGAGTTTTCTGAAGTTTGTTTTAAGTCTCATAACGATCCGTTAATATTTTGTAAGAAAAAGCTACTATGTATTATATAATTTGCACAAAATGAAACGAGACCTCGAAACATCCGCTCGTTTGAAAAACTCTGCAGGGGCCACTCGTCTGCCGAAGTCACGGGCCCAGATGGTTTTCCATACTCTTCGACTCTTGAAACAATTTATGACCGGCGAAGACGTCATTGAACGGGGTCGTCGCCGTAGCCGTTGCACCGTAAACAGACCCACGATGCATCGAACAGCCTTCTCCGCTCGTAGTAGAGGTTCTGTTTTCTGTCAAATATAGACACAATAGAGTCAGACATTTACGAAGCATTAAATTCAGCTTTCTTAGCGTTTCGACAATACTTTTTCACAAGCTAAGTCCCTACCATAAAACTCTCGAAAGCAGGACAGCGTGGGGCTATCCGCCCCCGACCTCATCCTTACATTCGGTAACGCTAGCATGCACTTATACACTGAATTACTAAATGTATAAGAATATATTTTGACGTTTCATACATTTTTTCCAGTTAATATTAGGTCGAGAAGTAGACATTTGGGGGAAGAACGTTGAGTGTGGCTTCTGTGTTATTGGGTTTTCTTCTTTATTGCCTATGCCTATGTTGTGAGGAAGTTTTGACAGAGTAAGGAAGTACGCGACCATAGTTAATGGGTAGAAAAGTGAAAGTAGGAAAGGTCGTGGATAGGAATAACCCAAGGATTGATGCGGACCAGTGAGTCCAATGCTTTATGGGTCTGTTTTCCCTACAACGTTTATGGTGGTGAACGTTTGGCAGGCAGATGTGTAGTTTCGCCGCTTCAGGTAGTAATTGAGAGTTTTTCTCGCTAGGCACGTAAAGGTAGTTAAAAGATTGGCGTTTGACAGCAACTTTAAGAAAATGTTGGGCGGTTAATGAACGGTCGGGTGCAATAACGGGTCTAGCGCTGAAAAATGTGAAAATGTATTGTCGAAACGCTAAGAAAGCTGGTAATGCATTACACAAATTTTCTCCTAATGCTTCGTAAATGTCTGACTCTATTGTGTCTATATTTGACAGAAAACAGAACCTCTACTACGAGCGGAGAAGGCTGTTCGATGCATCGTGGGTCTGTTTACGGTGCAACGGCTACGGCGACGACCCCGTCCTTCTGTTTCCCTGGCAAAAATTATAACAAACTTGACATAATTTGGGCCATAATTAACGAAATTACATATGCATACAATTAATTTACACAATTTACACCTAACTCCATTAAAAGTAGTCTGATTTCAATTATTTTCTGACCGATTAATCGTGAGAACGCCAGGAATCCATCGGTGTCACTGTCATATTGATACGATGAAAAATAAAGAAATTCACTTTTCGTATAATCGATGACACATCGCCAAGCAACTCCAGGCGTCAGTTTAGACGGGTGAACGATACAATGTCGCTCGGCATCGATCAAAGGCTCTCGCAAGTCTCGAGGTTATCGAGCTTCAGTCGACTAAATACGATTGAATACGAGAACACTGTTCATTCATTCATGATTTGACTACCCATGGCAGAAGGCAATTCAATCGCGAGCCACGATTGAACTCCCTGGCTGAAGTAGTTCAATCATGGCCGACGATTTTAATTCTCTGGCTGAAGTAATTCAATCGTGGCCGACGATTGAATACCCATGATTTCAATTATGAGCGCTACGATTAAATATTGACTCGGGGTAAATCTTATTCATGAGTCTCGAATAAAATTTTCGTCTTTTAGACGAATTTAATTTTTTATTTGAAATAATTTTCTGCCCATCTCTGATACAATGTATCGAGATGAGGTTGGTGGAGGGGGGGGGGGGAGGGGGTGTGAACCCTAAATCTAAAATTGTAGCTTCGGGTACTTATTAGTTTCCGAAATATTGATAAAAAATTGTTAATTTTTTGAAAATTTTCGCGGAGCGGTCGCTCGTCCCCCGCATTAATCTAGCCCCAACCAATACTAATACACGGCACACGCCGTTTTGAAGAATGTGAGAGGACTCCAAATGTCAAATTTTAGCTTCGGAAATTCACCCGATTGAAAGATGCAGTTAATTTAGGGAGAGATACAGCGAGAGCGAGGATGTTTTGTCTCGCTCCGTTGTTTCGGACGCCGTGACACTCCGTCTTTTACGTGCGCGATGGTCGCAAGCGCTTACGGTGACCACGGGGACGCGAACGCCCGCCGCACACGCAAAGCGTTCCAACACTGTATTCTGGAATTTGTTATACACATTGGCCTCAACATTTTCTGCCAGATTTCGTTAAAAAATCGCTCGTCCACCCGTCGTAAGAGTGAATTGCAACGGCGCATGGCTCGGTTCGCGGCATGGCTCGGTTCGCGGCAAGGCTCGGCTCGGGTCGACTTGGCTCGGTTCGGCTCGAGCGCCAACAGTGAACTTCTTTGTCGCCTGGCTGAACCGCGCTCGCCAATCCTGTTACAAGACCTGGCCAGTTCGAAGTTAACTCTCGAAGAACAAGCAGCTCTCGTTTTGACAAGTTTTTATATTTCGCGTTATTTTCTTTTAACCTTTAGAGGGCCGGGATTTTTTCATTGAAATTGTAAATTTTATTTACTTAAAATTTATGCATATATACCAGCAAAATGGCCGGCAAAGTATCCAAATTCTTAGGTGGCCACTATAGTGGCCAGCCCGGCCCTCTAAAGGTTAATATATATTCCCTTTTTTTCTTCTTTTTATAGTAATCGTGTGTTAGTGTGTTTTTTAAAATTATATATTCAATATTTCTTATTCTTTTTATATTATACTTATATTATATAGTGTGTTAGTGTGTTTTTTCAAATTATATATTCAATTTATTTTATTCCTTTTATATACGTATATAGTGTGTTAAGCGTGTTTTTTAATATTTTATTATATATATTTAGATTTTTCTTATTCATTTTAGACTTATAGTGTGTTTAGTTTGTTTTTAAAATATATTTCATTTAGTTTATTCGTTTTATAGTCCGCGTGCGCGTTAGATTTTTTTTGTATTTTTTGTGTTTATTTTTTTTTGTAATTTTTTCGTTGCTTGTTTTTCAAAGTCAAGCTTTGAATACGTTTACAAAGGCTTAGGTCATTATCGGTAAGTACAAGTAACATCACGATTAAGACAAAGCTATAATACTGAAATATTTCATAAGTATTCTAATATAATGCAGTGTCAATTTTGTAATAAATTCTCATAATTATTTTTTAGTACAATCCTCAACAATGTTGAAAAAGTACAGCATTGTTGAATTTTCCGATGGCGTCCAAATAATTCCCTCGTCTTGGATGAATGCGGAAAAAAGCAACAGTGTGTGGCCCAGCCACATCAGAAACGATTACACGCTCAACAAAATAATTATGAAGGGACTGCCTCCAGTGGAAGGTGATGAGTGGGATAGTTGCAACATCATTAAGTGGTTTTGCTCAACAGGTATGTTTTTTCAATTAAATCCTTATTTCTATAACTTCTTCCTGAATACGCATATAACTTAATGTGTTACGTATTAATGAATTATCTGTGTCAGATAATTATAATCGAGCCCTTGAGTTGAGGGGCGATGCAATGGACACGTCTAACGTAGAGGAGTCCGATGGGAAGAACGAGGGAAAATATTATAATAGGACAACTTTACAAGAGCGCAAAAGACGCAAGACCCGTGTTGCACTGTCGAGCGAGGAAGAGGACACTCACCATGAACCGCCCAGAAAGAAGCAGAATAAAACAGTGAAAACTGTATTACCCGTTCCACCTCTGCGGGCATTATTGGAACAAGGTATTTTTATATTAATCATTCATTACTTATTATGAACATAAATGTGAAGTAATATACAGTGTGTCTCTAAATTGCGGGACTTCCGGGAACATGTAATATCCCGATGTAAAATCACATCGAAAAGTCCTTTACCGTACGCTGCTGTGCGTTCACTTCACACGGCCTTAAACTGTGTGGGCCGGAAGCCTCGCATCCGAAAACGGTTTCGATGTCTTTTTTTATCGGTATATTGCATCATCCGAGAAGTCTCGCCATTTTGGGACTCCCTTATGAACATTGATCGGAGGATGGTAACAATTATCACTGTAAAACACGATTTTTGGTCTGCAATATCCGCTGGGTGATTCTTGTAGAGTTTTTCGCCTTGATATTGCGGAACAGAGAAAAAGTTTCATTTTGTTGGACTGTGTTATATGATGAATTGCGGGTTTCAATGCAGATTTTACAAACACGCCAACAACGGACCACTATTATACAACACACACACTACACGCATCTCCCGAGGAAATTGAAATACCAGCACCAACAGCAGCATCACCAGGACCAGCACCAACTGCAGCATCGCCAGGCCCAGCACCTAGTGCAGCATCACCAGGACCAGCACCAAGTGCAGCATCACCAGGACCAGCACCAACGGCAGCATCACCAAGACCAGCACCAACGGCAGCATCACCAGGACCAGCACCAACGGCAGCATCACCAGGACCAGTACGAAGAGCAGTATCATTATCATCATCATCATCAAGAGCAGAATCATCATCATCATCATCATCATCAAGTACGTCTCCGCAAATACAAACTCATATCCAATCCAATGGGTTTCTACCCATTGACTATAATCCTAAATGTAGTTTTTGTTAAAAAAAATTACATATGTTAAATTAACTTCTCTTATCTTTATTCAGAGTTCGAAAGATTTATGATGAAGAGCGTTGCAGCTATTAATCTGACGTTAAACGATATGAAGAAACAGTTGAACAGAATGGAAGAAAAAGTGGCAATGATTTCTGGCAATAGAAACATAATAGTCGATAGTGAAACAGACTTTTCAACAACGCACAATCTTCCCATTAACGATGAGGAGGGATTGCGGAATTTTAACAATCAATTACAGGACCAGGCTGTATTTAATGCTATGGTAAGTGACGCAAGAGTAATAAATGCACTAAGGGTATCTAGTATCATAAAATCAAAAATTAACTTCATATTATACTTACTTTTATATTCAACAGCTACTTTATCTTGCTGCATTGCAGTCATACAAAGGATAATTACCTGAGTATTGTTATTTATTACAATTAATAAATAGTAGCAACATACATGCAATTTGTAAAATGCACTCCACTTCTTATACTATTGCACGACGATGGACTTTTTCTTGCATGTACAGGGTGTCCCATACAATTGCGAACTTTTTGGAACATGTGACGTCCCGATGCAAAAAGACAGGATATTGCATATTCCGAAAAGTCCCGCAATTTTATGGGACACCTTGTATTTCGTTGCTGGCTGCGCGACAAGCTTTTACTTTTCATACAGTTTCCTTGTAAACATCCATTAACTTTTTTATAACAATTATTTAAACTAATGGTGATTGTTATTTTTCATTGCTTCAATGCACCCTGTGACACGAATGCTGTTTTTATTGAAGCCATGTTTCATGACTGAAATAATTTATTAATGACTTTTTATAGGTTGATGTATTGAAGAAAACCGGTGGGAGCAACGTTGCGATAACGACGGCGATGGTCTTACAAAAAATTATGAATGATTGTGTGGCGGAACAGTATAGTTGGTGTGGAAGGAAACAAAAACGAGCATTCAAATCGTACAATTATTTAGTGAAATTAATATTAGGTAAGTAAATTTATTATTTATTTCATTTCAGGTATTAAAATTGTAAAATAAATGCATGTATTATTCCAGCTTCAGTACACGCTACATGCAGCGACAGGGGATTGCGAGCAACGGACATGGAGATAATTAACGTGTCTGGAAAGTGGTTTGCGCAAACAAGAAAGCGGATCGTGCGGGCAGAAATGAAGACCAATGCGGTTTAAGAGTCGCTGAAGCACGGGGGTGGGGGGAGAGCGAGCTGCCATTCTCATTTGTGATTTTGTAACAATGTTTCAACTACCACCTATACTGCACGTCATTTAACCCTTTCGGTACCAGCACCGGATATATCCGGCATTCATCTGATGACCTGTGTGTACCAGTGCCGGATATATCCGGCGTCACAGAACGAGCCGCCGTTCCTGGCGCCGACTTTAGTCGGCATCTCCGATAGTTTACAAAAAAAAAAAAAAAAAAAATTAGTTAAAAGCACTTTCGCGGAAATGTACGCCGTACTGAAAGGGTTAAGAAGGAACCTGCGCATAGACCTGTTCCGCGCTACGATTGGGCTATACCCCAACCAACGCTCCCTCGGAGCCAATGAGCTCATTCGACATGCGTGAATGGGTTCCTTCTTCAATGACGTGCAGTATAGGCAGTTTCATTTTTTTCGAAGTAAAATTCAATATGGCCGTCCGACATAGTCTGCGAATCCAGTAATAATCTATTAATTGCTGCAGCATTTGTTGTATTTTGATCGCCAACCAGTGATGGGTAAATCACTAGAAAGCAACGTAATTTACGGTAATTTACGTTACGTAACATACGTGTATAAAATGTCCAGTGGACCTGCCCCGGCAATATAAGAGCCTAATAAACCTTGAAAAAGATGTGGGAACTTCCCTACTACCCTCTATATTGCCGAGGCAGGTCCACTGAACATTTTATACAGGACATTTTAATATTATACACGTATGTCTGGTAACGTAAATTACGTTGCTTTCTAGTGATTTACCCATCACTGTCGCCAACCATACTGAGGATGATGAGTCCTGTTTCTTCGACAGTCTTGCATTTTGTGAAATAAAACAGTCAGAGCAACAACGGACTAACCTACATATTTTTGGAAATTGAATTAGTAGCAATAACGTATTCCAATAGGCTCTACTAACTATATAAAATAGAAAAAAAAAAATTTTAATGTGGGTTGGTCCGTTGTTGCTCTGACTGCCTCAAATAATAAGCAAATGGGAGTTTCCAGTTCGATATGATACCTTTTAGCATAAAGACTAGTGCATGGCCATATTGAATTTGACTGAAGCAGCGATATTTGTGCTACGGATTTTTCCACTAGGTATCGCTTCGGTTGTTCAATGCCAAAATATCTTTTTTTATTAATATTTCGGAAACTGTTGAATGTTGGATGCAACATCGAGATATATGTTGGTGTACTATACCTACATTACGACATATATATATGAGATTCATCAAAATCCGTAGCACACGGGGGAAGTGGGGTAGATTGATGCAGAAAAACTGAATCTCATATGTTATGCAACAAAAATGAGTAAAATAAAAAAATTTTTTGCTTTATGCATGTCATAACTAATCAATATTATAATAGCAATCAAAAGAATCATTAAAGTTAGAAGATAATGAGAATTAATGACTTGAGTAAAAAATGGGTTTTGTATCATTCTGCCCCACCTACGGGGCACTTACATACATTGGATGAGGCACTTTGATACAAAGCGTAAATTGTATGAGAATGGTAATTATTTACAAAAATTTAATGAAAAACATTTTTCAATGCGATGTTGCAAAGTTGCAGCTTTGATCTTGTATTTGTCAGCTGCCCTCCCTATAGACAATCTTTTCGATACAACTTCGGATATAGCAGTCTTTACATTCTCCTCATTAATACTTCCTCTATCAGTCTTAGGTTTGTACGTTCGCACCATTTTCCGGAAAACAGAATAACTAGTTTACAGATTTCATGCAAACTTGTATATTGGGACACTATTGTATAATAGCGGGGCACTTTGATGCATATCAATGTGCCCCCCTGTCTTAGTGTATCAAAGTACCCCAGCGACCATTTTCAAGAAACTAACAATTATTTATAAAACCACTGAACTTATTTAAAAGTCACGTGCAATTCTGATTACTAAATAGAATAACTTACCTTTGGTATTTTTAAATATTAACTAAATGACGTAAAACAACGTTGGAACACTTTCACACTTCACGTAATGTCTCTATAAATGTCTGATAAATCACACTTTGTACACTTTGTATATATGTATTTATTTGTAAGCGTAATCAACGTTAAGTGAATGGCTTGTAACCTAGTAGTAAGTTTTTCTTATTTCTTCTTATGTTTGTATTAATTTTATTTAAAGGGTTATACCCGTTAATAATAATAATAATAGTTATACCTACATATCTATTTTGTGTTGTGTCATTTCATATTTTATATTCAGATTAGTTTTATTTACATATATTTTTTATAAGATGGGACTGATACCGTATCGATACATATCGATACTATTATTTTTTTTTTGTTATTATTATTGTTGCTGTTGCTGTTGTCGACTTGTACAAATAAATATATGAATATTTAATAACCAGAAATAACAAAAAATAAATATATGAATATTTAATTGTCCATATTTATTGAAGTTTAATCAATTTCCCTTACATTTTCTATCATTTCTGTAATGTCACACAAATTTTGCCGAAACAACATTGCTAGGGCGGTATTTTCAGTCGTGGCTTATCCTTAAGCAAATGCTTAAGCATTCGGCATCCTTTATTAGCTACTAGGTTAGTAGAAGATGCCGCATGCTTAAGCATTTGCTTAAGAATAAGTACCGACTGAAAATACCGCCCCTAGAAAATGCCAGGAACGTTCCCTGAAGGTGGCCAGAGAATGCCAGGAACGTTCCCTGAAGGTGGCCAGGGAATGCCAGGAACGTTCCCTGAAGGTGGCCAGGGAATGCCAGGAACGTTCCCTGAAGGTGGCCAGAGAATGCCAGGAACGTTCCCTGAAGGTGGCCAGGGAATGCCAGGAACGTTCCCTGAAGGTGGCCAGAGAATGCCAGGAACGTTCCCTGAAGGTGGCAGGAAGGTTGCCGTGCAATGTTCCACAGGGCGGACATACGAAAGTTCCGGCAACGTTCCAGCAACGTTCCAGTAATGTTCCGTGGAACGTTCCGGCAACCTTCCTGCCATGGAGTGTGCTGTATGGGTTGGAGGAGTTAAATTTGAGTAAATTTAGAAGAAATTAACAGCTTTTTTTGGAATTTATATAAATTTTTAGTCAAATTGTAATAAAGGAATTTGAAACCAACTTCGATTTTTTTGGATTTTGATGAATTTTTTTGTTGGTGGAGCTAAATTTGAGTGAATTTAGATGAAATTTACTTTTATTTTTTTGGATTTTATATAAATTTTTATTCAAATTGTTATAAAGGAATTTGAAACCACCTTCGATTTTTTTGGAATTTGATGAATTTTTTTGTTGGAGGAGCTAAATTTGAGTGAATTTAGATGAAATTTACTTTCATTTTTTTGGATTTTATATAAATTTTTAGTCAAATTGTAATAAAGTAATTTGAACCAACTTCGATTTTTTTGGATTTTGATGAATTTTTTTGTTGGAGGAGCTAAATTTGAGTGAATTTAGATGAAATTTACTTCTATTTTTTTTGATTTCATATAAATTTTTAGCCAAATTGTCATAAAGGAATTTGAATCAACTTCGATTTTTTGGATTTGGATGAATATTTTTGTTGGAGGAGCTAAATTTGAGTGAATTTAGATGAAATTTACTTCTATTTTTTTGGATTTTATATAAATTTTTAGTCAAATTGTTATAAAGGAATTTGAAACCACCTTCGTTTTTTTGGATTTTGATGAATTTTTTGTTGGAGGAGGTAAATTTGAATGAATTTAGATGAAATTTACTTCAATTTTTTTGGATTTTATATAAATTTTTATTCAAATTGTAATAAAGGAATTTGAAACCACCTTCGATTTTTTTGGATTTGGATGAATTTTTTTGTTGGAGGAGTTAAATTTGAGTAAATTTAGATGAAATTTACTTTTATTTTTTGGATTTTATATAAATTTTTAGTCAAATTGTAATAAAGGAATATGAAACCACCTTCGATTTTTTTGGATTTTGATGGATTTTTTTGTTGAAGGAGCTAAATTTGAGTGAATTTTGATGAAATTTACTTTCATTTTTTTGGATTTTATATAAATTTTTAGTCAACTTGTAATAAAGGTATTTGAAACCACCTTCGATTTTTTTGAATTTTGATGAATTTTTTTGTTGGATGAGCTAAATTTGAGTGAATTTAGATGAAATTTACTTCAATTTTATTGGATTTTATATAAATTTTTAGTCAAATTGTAATAAAGGAAATTGAAACCAACTTCGATTTTTTTGGATTTTGATGAATTTTTTTGTTGGAGGAGCTAAATTTGAGTGAATTTAGATGAAATTTACTTCTATTTTTTTTGATTTCATATAAATTTTTAGTCAAATTGTAATAAAGGAATTTGAACCAACGTCGATTTTTTTGGATTTTGATGATTTTGGTTGTTGGAGGAGTTAAATTTGAGTAAATTTAGATGAAATTTAATTTTATTTTTTTGGATTTTATATAAATTTTTATTCAAATTGTAATAAAGGAATTTGAACCAACTTCGATTTTTTTGGATTTTGATGAGTTTTTTTGATGGAGGAGTTAAATTTGAGTGAATTTAGATGAAACTTACTTCTATTTTTTTTGATTTCATATAATTTTTAGTCAAATTGTTATAAAGGAATTTGAACCAACTTCGATTTTTTTGGATTTTGATGATTTTGGCTGTTGGAGGAGTTAAATTTGAGTAAATTTAGAAGAAATTAACAGCTTTTTTGGAATTTATATAAATTTTTAGTCAAATTGTAATAAAGGAATTTGAAACCAACTTCGATTTTTTTGGATTTTGATGAATTTTTTTGTTGGTGGAGCTAAATTTGAGTGAATTTAGATGAAATTTACTTTTATTTTTTTGGATTTTATATAAATTTTTATTCAAATTGTTATAAAGGAATTTGAAACCACCTTCGATTTTTTTGGAATTTGATGAATTTTTTTGTTGGAGGAGCTAAATTTGAGTGAATTTAGATGAAATTTACTTTCATTTTTTTGGATTTTATATAAATTTTTAGTCAAATTGTAATAAAGTAATTTGAAACCAACTTCGATTTTTCTGGATTTTGATGAATTTTTTTGTTGGAGTAGCTAAATTTGAGTGAATTTAGATGAAATTTACTTCTATTTTTTTTGATTTCATATAAATTTTTAGCCAAATTGTCATAAAGGAATTTGAATCAACTTCGATTTTTTGGATTTGGATGAATTTTTTTGTTGGAGGAGCTAAATTTGAGTGAATTTAGATGAAATTTACTTCTATTTTTTTGGATTTTATATAAATTTTTAGTCAAATTGTTATAAAGGAATTTGAAACCACCTTCGTTTTTTTGGATTTTGATGAATTTTTTTGTTGGAGGAGCTAAATTTGAGTGAATTTAGATGAAATTTACATTCATTTTTTTGTATTTTATATAAATTTTTAGTCAAAATGTAATAAAGGAAATTGAAACCAACTTCGATTTTTTTGGAGTTTGATGAATTTTTTTGTTGGAGGAGCTAAATTTGAGTGAATTTAGATGAAATTTACTTCAATTTTTTGATTTTATATCAATTTTTAGTCAAATTGTTATAAAGGAATTTGAACCAACTTCGATTTTTTTGGATTTTGCTGAATTTTTTTGTTGGAGGAGCTAAATTTGAGTGAATTTAGATGAAATTTACTTCTTTTTTTTTTATTTCATATAAATTTTTAGTCAAATTGTAATAAAGGAATTTGAACCAACGTCGATTTTTTTGGATTTTGATGATTTTGGTTGTTGGAGGAGTTAAATTTGAGTAAATTTAGATGAAATTTAATTTTATTTTTTTGGATTTTATATAAATTTTTATTCAAATTGTAATAAAGGAATTTGAACCAACTTCGATTTTTTTGATTTTGATGAGTTTTTTTGATGGAGGAGTTAAATTTGAGTGAATTTAGATGAAATTTACTTTTATATTTTTGGATTTTATATAATTTTTTAGTCAAATTGTAATAAAGTAATTTGAAACCACCATCGATTTTTTTGGATTTTGATGATTTTTTTTGTTGGAGGAGCTAAATTTGAGTGAATTTAGATGAAATTTACTTCAATTTTTTTGGATTTTATATAAATTTTTAGCCAAATTGTAATAAAGGAAATTGAAACCAACTTCGATTTTTTTGGATTTTGATGAATTTTTTTGTTGGTGGAGCTAAATTTGAGTGAATTTAGATGAAATTTACTTCAATTTTTTTTGGATTTTATATAAATTTTTAGTTAAATTGTAATAAAGGAAATTGAAACCAACTTCGATTTTTTTGGATTTTGATGAATTTTTTTGTTGGAGGAGCTAAATTTGAGTGAATTTAGATGAAATTTACTTCGATTTTTTTTGATTTCATATAAATTTTTAGTCAAATTGTAATAAAGGAATTTGAACCAACGTCGATTTTTTTGGATTTTGAAGAATTTTTTTGTTGGAGGAGCTAAATTTGAGTGAATTTAGATGAAATTTACATTCATTTTTTTGTATTTTATATAAATTTTTAGTCAAAATGTAATAAAGGAAATTGAAACCAACTTCGATTTTTTTGGATTTTGATGAATTTTTTTGTTGGAGGAGCTAAATTTGAGTGAATTTAGATGAAATTTACTTCAATTTTTTGATTTTATATCAATTTTTAGTCAAATTGTTATAAAGGAATTTGAACCAACTTCGATTTTTTTGGATTTTGCTGAATTTTTTTGTTGGAGGAGCTAAATTTGAGTGAATTTAGATGAAATTTACTTCTTTTTTTTTTATTTCATATAAATTTTTTAGTCAAATTGTAATAAAGGAATTTGAACCAACGTCGATTTTTTTGGATTTTGATGATTTTGGTTGTTGGAGGAGTTAAATTTGAGTAAATTTAGATGAAATTTACTTTTATTTTTTGGATTTTATATAAATTTTTAGTCAAATTGGAATGAAGGAATATGAAACCACCTTCGATTTTTTTGGATTTTGATGAATTTTTTTGTTGAAGGAGCTAAATTTGAGTGAATTTTGATGAAATTTACTTTCATTTTTTTGGATTTTATATAAATTTTTAGTCAACTTGTAATAAAGGTATTTGAAACCACCTTCGATTTTTTTGGATTTTGATGAATTTTTTTGTTGGATGAGCTAAATTTGAGTGAATTTAGATGAAATTTACTTCAATTTTATTGGATTTTATATAAATTTTTAGTCAAATTGTAATAAAGGAAATTGAAACCAACTTCGATTTTTTTGGATTTTGATGAATTTTTTTGTTGGAGGAGCTAAATTTGAGTGAATGTAGATGAAATTTACTTATATTTTTTTTGATTTCATATAAATTTTTAGTCAAATTGTAATAAAGGAATTTGAACCAACGTCGATTTTTTTGGATTTTGATGATTTTGGTTGTTGGAGGAGTTAAATTTGAGTAAATTTAGAGGAAATTTAATTTTATTTTTTTTGGATTTTATATAAATTTTTATTCAAATTGTAATAAAGGAATTTGAACCAACTTCGATTTTTTTGGATTTTGATGAGTTTTTTTGATGGAGGAGTTAAATTTGAGTGAATTTAGATGAAACTTACTTCTATTTTTTTTGATTTCATATAATTTTTAGTCAAATTGTAATAAAGGAATTTGAACCAACTTCGATTTTTTTGGATTTTGATGATTTTGGCTGTTGGAGGAGTTAAATTTGAGTAAATTTAGAAGAAATTAACAGCTTTTTTTGGAATTTATATAAATTTTTAGTCAAATTGTAATAAAGGAATTTGAAACCAACTTCGATTTTTTTGGATTTTGATGAATTTTTTTGTTGGTGGAGCTAAATTTGAGTGAATTTAGATGAAATTTACTTTTATTTTTTTGGATTTTATATAAATTTTTATTCAAATTGTTATAAAGGAATTTGAAACCACCTTCGATTTTTTTGGAATTTGATGAATTTTTTTGTTGGAGGAGCTAAATTTGAGTGAATTTAGATGAAATTTACTTTCATTTTTTTGGATTTTATATAAATTTTTAGTCAAATTGTAATAAAGTAATTTGAACCAACTTCGATTTTTTTGGATTTTGATGAATTTTTTTGTTGGAGGAGCTAAATTTGAGTGAATTTAGATGAAATTTACTTCTATTTTTTTTGATTTCATATAAATTTTTAGCCAAATTGTCATAAAGGAATTTGAATCAACTTCGATTTTTTGGATTTGGATGAATATTTTTGTTGGAGGAGCTAAATTTGAGTGAATTTAGATGAAATTTACTTCTATTTTTTTGGATTTTATATAAATTTTTAGTCAAATTGTTATAAAGGAATTTGAAACCACCTTCGTTTTTTTGGATTTTGATGAATTTTTTGTTGGAGGAGGTAAATTTGAATGAATTTAGATGAAATTTACTTCAATTTTTTTGGATTTTATATAAATTTTTATTCAAATTGTAATAAAGGAATTTGAAACCACCTTCGATTTTTTTGGATTTGGATGAATTTTTTTGTTGGAGGAGTTAAATTTGAGTAAATTTAGATGAAATTTACTTTTATTTTTTGGATTTTATATAAATTTTTAGTCAAATTGTAATAAAGGAATATGAAACCACCTTCGATTTTTTTGGATTTTGATGGATTTTTTTGTTGAAGGAGCTAAATTTGAGTGAATTTTGATGAAATTTCATTTTTTTGGATTTTATATAAATTTTTAGTCAACTTGTAATAAAGGTATTTGAAACCACCTTCGATTTTTTTGAATTTTGATGAATTTTTTTGTTGGATGAGCTAAATTTGAGTGAATTTAGATGAAATTTACTTCAATTTTATTGGATTTTATATAAATTTTTAGTCAAATTGTAATAAAGGAAATTGAAACCAACTTCGATTTTTTTGGATTTTGATGAATTTTTTTGTTGGAGGAGCTAAATTTGAGTGAATTTAGATGAAATTTACTTCTATTTTTTTTGATTTCATATAAATTTTTAGTCAAATTGTAATAAAGGAATTTGAACCAACGTCGATTTTTTTGGATTTTGATGATTTTGGTTGTTGGAGGAGTTAAATTTGAGTAAATTTAGATGAAATTTAATTTTATTTTTTTGGATTTTATATAAATTTTTATTCAAATTGTAATAAAGGAATTTGAACCAACTTCGATTTTTTTGGATTTTGATGAGTTTTTTTGATGGAGGAGTTAAATTTGAGTGAATTTAGATGAAACTTACTTCTATTTTTTTTGATTTCATATAATTTTTAGTCAAATTGTTATAAAGGAATTTGAACCAACTTCGATTTTTTTGGATTTTGATGATTTTGGCTGTTGGAGGAGTTAAATTTGAGTAAATTTAGAAGAAATTAACAGCTTTTTTGGAATTTATATAAATTTTTAGTCAAATTGTAATAAAGGAATTTGAAACCAACTTCGATTTTTTTGGATTTTGATGAATTTTTTTGTTGGTGGAGCTAAATTTGAGTGAATTTAGATGAAATTTACTTTTATTTTTTTGGATTTTATATAAATTTTTATTCAAATTGTTATAAAGGAATTTGAAACCACCTTCGATTTTTTTGGAATTTGATGAATTTTTTTGTTGGAGGAGCTAAATTTGAGTGAATTTAGATGAAATTTACTTTCATTTTTTTGGATTTTATATAAATTTTTAGTCAAATTGTAATAAAGTAATTTGAAACCAACTTCGATTTTTCTGGATTTTGATGAATTTTTTTGTTGGAGTAGCTAAATTTGAGTGAATTTAGATGAAATTTACTTCTATTTTTTTTGATTTCATATAAATTTTTAGCCAAATTGTCATAAAGGAATTTGAATCAACTTCGATTTTTTGGATTTGGATGAATTTTTTTGTTGGAGGAGCTAAATTTGAGTGAATTTAGATGAAATTTACTTCTATTTTTTTGGATTTTATATAAATTTTTAGTCAAATTGTTATAAAGGAATTTGAAACCACCTTCGTTTTTTTGGATTTTGATGAATTTTTTTGTTGGAGGAGCTAAATTTGAGTGAATTTAGATGAAATTTACATTCATTTTTTTGTATTTTATATAAATTTTTAGTCAAAATGTAATAAAGGAAATTGAAACCAACTTCGATTTTTTTGGAGTTTGATGAATTTTTTTGTTGGAGGAGCTAAATTTGAGTGAATTTAGATGAAATTTACTTCAATTTTTTGATTTTATATCAATTTTTAGTCAAATTGTTATAAAGGAATTTGAACCAACTTCGATTTTTTTGGATTTTGCTGAATTTTTTTGTTGGAGGAGCTAAATTTGAGTGAATTTAGATGAAATTTACTTCTTTTTTTTTTATTTCATATTAATTTTTTAGTCAAATTGTAATAAAGGAATTTGAACCAACGTCGATTTTTTTGGATTTTGATGATTTTGGTTGTTGGAGGAGTTAAATTTGAGTAAATTTAGATGAAATTTACTTTTATTTTTTGGATTTTATATAAATTTTTAGTCAAATTGTAATAAAGGAATATGAAACCACCTTCGATTTTTTTGGATTTTGATGAATTTTTTTGTTGAAGGAGCTAAATTTGAGTGAATTTTGATGAAATTTACTTTCATTTTTTTGGATTTTATATAAATTTTTAGTCAACTTGTAATAAAGGTATTTGAAACCACCTTCGATTTTTTTGGATTTTGATGAATTTTTTTGTTGGATGAGCTAAATTTGAGTGAATTTAGATGAAATTTACTTCTATTTTTTTTGATTTCATATAAATTTTTAGTCAAATTGTAATAAAGGAATTTGAACCAACGTCGATTTTTTTGGATTTTGATGATTTTGGTTGTTGGAGGAGTTAAATTTGAGTAAATTTAGATGAAATTTACTTTTATTTTTTGGATTTTATATAAATTTTTAGTCAAATTGTAATAAAGGAATATGAAACCACCTTCGATTTTTTTGGATTTTGATGAATTTTTTTGTTGAAGGAGCTAAATTTGAGTGAATTTTGATGAAATTTACTTTCATTTTTTTGGATTTTATATAAATTTTTAGTCAACTTGTAATAAAGGTATTTGAAACCACCTTCGATTTTTTTGGATTTTGATGAATTTTTTTGTTGGATGAGCTAAATTTGAGTGAATTTAGATGAAATTTACTTCAATTTTTTTTGATTTTATATAAATTTTTAGTCAAATTGTAATAAAGGAAATTGAACCCAACTTCGATTTTTTTGGATTTTGATGAATTTTTTTGTTGGAGGAGCTAAATTTGAGTGAATTTAGATGAAATTTACTTCTATTATTTTTTATTTCATATAAATTTTTAGTCAAATTGTAATAAAGGAATTTGAAACCAACTTCGATTTTTTTGGATTTTGATGAATTTTTTTGTTGGTGGAGCTAAATTTGAGTGAATTTAGATGAAATTTACTTTTATTTTTTTGGATTTTATATAAATTTTTATTCAAATTGTTATAAAGGAATTTGAAACCACCTTCGATTTTTTTGGAATTTGATGAATTTTTTTGTTGGAGGAGCTAAATTTGAGTGAATTTAGATGAAATTTACTTTCATTTTTTTGGATTTTATATAAATTTTTAGTCAAATTGTAATAAAGTAATTTGAAACCAACTTCGATTTTTTTGGATTTTGATGAATTTTTTTGTTGGAGGAGCTAAATTTGAGTGAATTTAGATGAAATTTACTTCTATTTTTTTGGATTTTATATAAATTTTTAGTCAAATTGTTATAAAGGAATTTGAAACCACCTTCGTTTTTTTGGATTTTGATGAATTTTTTTGTTGGAGGAGGTAAATTTGAATGAATTTAGATGAAATTTACTTCAATTTTTTTGGATTTTATATAAATTTTTATTCAAATTGTAATAAAGGAATTTGAAACCACCTTCGATTTTTTTGGATTTGGATGAATTTTTTTGTTGGAGGAGCTAAATTTGAGTGAATTTAGATGAAATTTACTTCTTTTTTTTTATTTCATATAAATTTTTAGTCAAATTGTAATAAAGGCATTTGGACCAACGTCGATTTTTTGGATTTTGATGATTTTGGTTGTTGGAGGAGTTAAATTTGAGTAAATTTAGATGAAATTTACTTTTATTTTTTTGGATTTTATATAAATTTTTAGTCAAATTGTAATAAAGGAATTTGAACCAACTTCGATTTTTTTGGATTTTGATGAGTTTTTTTGATGGAGGAGTTAAATTTGAGTGAATTTAGATGAAACTTACTTCTATTTTTTTTTATTTCATATAAATTTTTAGTCAAATTGTAATAAAGGAATTTGAACCAACTTCGATTTTTTTGGATTTTGCTGATTTTGGCTGTTGGAGGAGTTAAATTTGAGTAAATTTAGAAGAAATTAACACCTTTTTTTGGAATTTATATAAATTTTTAGTCAAATTGTAATAAAGGAATTTGAAACCAACTTCGATTTTTTTGGATTTTGATGAATTTTTTTGTTGGTGGAGCTAAATTTGAGTGAATTTAGATGAAATTTACTTTTATTTTTTTGGATTTTATATAAATTTTTATTCAAATTGTTATAAAGGAATTTGAAACCACCTTCGATTTTTTTGGAATTTGATGAATTTTTTTGTTGGAGGAGCTAAATTTGAGTGAATTTAGTTGAAATTTACTTTCATTTTTTTGGATTTTATATAAATTTTTAGTCAAATTGTAATAAAGTAATTTGAACCAACTTCGATTTTTTTGGATTTTGATGAATTTTTTTGTTGGAGGAGCTAAATTTGAGTGAATTTAGATGAAATTTACTTCTATTTTTTTTGATTTCATATAAATTTTTAGCCAAATTGTCATAAAGGAATTTGAATCAACTTCGATTTTTTGGATTTGGATGAATATTTTTGTTGGAGGAGCTAAATTTGAGTGAATTTAGATGAAATTTACTTCTATTTTTTTGGATTTTATATAAATTTTTAGTCAAATTGTTATAAAGGAATTTGAAACCACCTTCGTTTTTTTGGATTTTGATGAATTTTTTGTTGGAGGAGGTAAATTTGAATGAATTTAGATGAAATTTACTTCAATTTTTTTGGATTTTATATAAATTTTTATTCAAATTGTAATAAAGGAATTTGAAACCACCTTCGATTTTTTTGGATTTGGATGAATTTTTTTGTTGGAGGAGTTAAATTTGAGTAAATTTAGATGAAATTTACTTTTATTTTTTGGATTTTATATAAATTTTTAGTCAAATTGTAATAAAGGAATATGAAACCACCTTCGATTTTTTTGGATTTTGATGGATTTTTTTGTTGAAGGAGCTAAATTTGAGTGAATTTTGATGAAATTTACTTTCATTTTTTTGGATTTTATATAAATTTTTAGTCAACTTGTAATAAAGGTATTTGAAACCACCTTCGATTTTTTTGAATTTTGATGAATTTTTTTGTTGGATGAGCTAAATTTGAGTGAATTTAGATGAAATTTACTTCAATTTTATTGGATTTTATATAAATTTTTAGTCAAATTGTAATAAAGGAATTTGAAACCAACTTCGATTTTTTTGGATTTTGATGAATTTTTTTGTTGGTGGAGCTAAATTTGAGTGAATTTAGATGAAATTTACTTTTATTTTTTTGGATTTTATATAAATTTTTATTCAAATTGTTATAAAGGAATTTGAAACCACCTTCGATTTTTTTGGAATTTGATGAATTTTTTTGTTGGAGGAGCTAAATTTGAGTGAATTTAGATGAAATTTACTTTCATTTTTTTGGATTTTATATAAATTTTTAGTCAAATTGTAATAAAGTAATTTGAAACCAACTTCGATTTTTCTGGATTTTGATGAATTTTTTTGTTGGAGTAGCTAAATTTGAGTGAATTTAGATGAAATTTACTTCTATTTTTTTTGATTTCATATAAATTTTTAGCCAAATTGTCATAAAGGAATTTGAATCAACTTCGATTTTTTGGATTTGGATGAATTTTTTTGTTGGAGGAGCTAAATTTGAGTGAATTTAGATGAAATTTACTTCTATTTTTTTGGATTTTATATAAATTTTTAGTCAAATTGTTATAAAGGAATTTGAAACCACCTTCGTTTTTTTGGATTTTGATGAATTTTTTTGTTGGAGGAGCTAAATTTGAGTGAATTTAGATGAAATTTACATTCATTTTTTTGTATTTTATATAAATTTTTAGTCAAAATGTAATAAAGGAAATTGAAACCAACTTCGATTTTTTTGGAGTTTGATGAATTTTTTTGTTGGAGGAGCTAAATTTGAGTGAATTTAGATGAAATTTACTTCAATTTTTTGATTTTATATCAATTTTTAGTCAAATTGTTATAAAGGAATTTGAACCAACTTCGATTTTTTTGGATTTTGCTGAATTTTTTTGTTGGAGGAGCTAAATTTGAGTGAATTTAGATGAAATTTACTTCTTTTTTTTTTATTTCATATAAATTTTTTAGTCAAATTGTAATAAAGGAATTTGAACCAACGTCGATTTTTTTGGATTTTGATGATTTTGGTTGTTGGAGGAGTTAAATTTGAGTAAATTTAGATGAAATTTACTTTTATTTTTTGGATTTTATATAAATTTTTAGTCAAATTGTAATAAAGGAATATGAAACCACCTTCGATTTTTTTGGATTTTGATGAATTTTTTTGTTGAAGGAGCTAAATTTGAGTGAATTTTGATGAAATTTACTTTCATTTTTTTGGATTTTATATAAATTTTTAGTCAACTTGTAATAAAGGTATTTGAAACCACCTTCGATTTTTTTGGATTTTGATGAATTTTTTTGTTGGATGAGCTAAATTTGAGTGAATTTAGATGAAATTTACTTTCATTTTTTTGGATTTTATATAAATTTTTAGCCAAATTGTAATAAAGGAAATTGAAACCAACTTCGATTTTTTTGGATTTTGATTAATTTTTTTGTTGGTGGAGCTAAATTTGAGTGAATTTAGATGAAATTTACTTCAATTTTTTTTGGATTTTATATAAATTTTTAGTTAAATTGTAATAAAGGAAATTGATACCAACTTCGATTTTTTTGGATTTTGATGAATTTTTTTGTTGGAGGAGCTAAATTTGAGTGAATTTAGATGAAATTTACTTCTATTTTTTTTGATTTCATATAAATTTTTAGTCAAATTGTAATAAAGGAATTTGAACCAACGTCGATTTTTTTGGATTTTGATGATTTTGGTTGTTGGAGGAGTTAAATTTGAGTAAATTTAGATGAAATTTACTTTTATTTTTTGGATTTTATATAAATTTTTAGTCAAATTGTAATAAAGGAATATGAAACCACCTTCGATTTTTTTGGATTTTGATGAATTTTTTTGTTGAAGGAGCTAAATTTGAGTGAATTTTGATGAAATTTACTTTCATTTTTTTGGATTTTATATAAATTTTTAGTCAACTTGTAATAAAGGTATTTGAAACCACCTTCGATTTTTTTGGATTTTGATGAATTTTTTTGTTGGATGAGCTAAATTTGAGTGAATTTAGATGAAATTTACTTCAATTTTTTTTGATTTTATATAAATTTTTAGTCAAATTGTAATAAAGGAAATTGAACCCAACTTCGATTTTTTTGGATTTTGATGAATTTTTTTGTTGGAGGAGCTAAATTTGAGTGAATTTAGATGAAATTTACTTCTATTATTTTTTATTTCATATAAATTTTTAGTCAAATTGTAATAAAGGAATTTGAAACCAACTTCGATTTTTTTGGATTTTGATGAATTTTTTTGTTGGTGGAGCTAAATTTGAGTGAATTTAGATGAAATTTACTTTTATTTTTTTGGATTTTATATAAATTTTTATTCAAATTGTTATAAAGGAATTTGAAACCACCTTCGATTTTTTTGGAATTTGATGAATTTTTTTGTTGGAGGAGCTAAATTTGAGTGAATTTAGATGAAATTTACTTTCATTTTTTTGGATTTTATATAAATTTTTAGTCAAATTGTAATAAAGTAATTTGAAACCAACTTCGATTTTTTTGGATTTTGATGAATTTTTTTGTTGGAGGAGCTAAATTTGAGTGAATTTAGATGAAATTTACTTCTATTTTTTTGGATTTTATATAAATTTTTAGTCAAATTGTTATAAAGGAATTTGAAACCACCTTCGTTTTTTTGGATTTTGATGAATTTTTTTGTTGGAGGAGGTAAATTTGAATGAATTTAGATGAAATTTACTTCAATTTTTTTGGATTTTATATAAATTTTTATTCAAATTGTAATAAAGGAATTTGAAACCACCTTCGATTTTTTTGGATTTGGATGAATTTTTTTGTTGGAGGAGCTAAATTTGAGTGAATTTAGATGAAATTTACTTCTTTTTTTTTATTTCATATAAATTTTTAGTCAAATTGTAATAAAGGCATTTGGACCAACGTCGATTTTTTGGATTTTGATGATTTTGGTTGTTGGAGGAGTTAAATTTGAGTAAATTTAGATGAAATTTACTTTTATTTTTTTGGATTTTATATAAATTTTTAGTCAAATTGTAATAAAGGAATTTGAACCAACTTCGATTTTTTTGGATTTTGATGAGTTTTTTTGATGGAGGAGTTAAATTTGAGTGAATTTAGATGAAACTTACTTCTATTTTTTTTTATTTCATATAAATTTTTAGTCAAATTGTAATAAAGGAATTTGAACCAACTTCGATTTTTTTGGATTTTGCTGATTTTGGCTGTTGGAGGAGTTAAATTTGAGTAAATTTAGAAGAAATTAACACCTTTTTTTGGAATTTATATAAATTTTTAGTCAAATTGTAATAAAGGAATTTGAAACCAACTTCGATTTTTTTGGATTTTGATGAATTTTTTTGTTGGTGGAGCTAAATTTGAGTGAATTTAGATGAAATTTACTTTTATTTTTTTGGATTTTATATAAATTTTTATTCAAATTGTTATAAAGGAATTTGAAACCACCTTCGATTTTTTTGGAATTTGATGAATTTTTTTGTTGGAGGAGCTAAATTTGAGTGAATTTAGATGAAATTTACTTTCATTTTTTTGGATTTTATATAAATTTTTAGTCAAATTGTAATAAAGTAATTTGAAACCAACTTCGATTTTTCTGGATTTTGATGAATTTTTTTGTTGGAGTAGCTAAATTTGAGTGAATTTAGATGAAATTTACTTCTATTTTTTTTGATTTCATATAAATTTTTAGTCAAATTGTAATAAAGGAAATTGAACCAACTTCGATTTTTTTGGATTTTGATGATTTTGGCTGTTGGAGGAGTTAAATTTGAGTAAATTTAGAAGAAATTAACAGCTTTTTTTGGAATTTATATAAATTTTTAGTCAAATTGTAATAAAGGAATTTGAAACCAACTTCGATTTTTTTGGATTTTGATGAATTTTTTTGTTGGTGGAGCTAAATTTGAGTGAATTTAGATGAAATTTACTTTTATATTTTTGGATTTTATATAAATTTTTATTCAAATTGTTATAAAGGAATTTGAAACCACCTTCGATTTTTTTGGAATTTGATGAATTTTTTTGTTGGAGGAGCTAAATTTGAGTGAATTTAGATGAAATTTACTTTCATTTTTTTGGATTTTATATAAATTTTTAGTCAAATTGTAATAAAGTAATTTGAAACCAACTTCGATTTTTCTGGATTTTGATGAATTTTTTTGTTGGAGTAGCTAAATTTGAGTGAATTTAGATGAAATTTACTTCTATTTTTTTTGATTTCATATAAATTTTTAGCCAAATTGTCATAAAGGAATTTGAATCAACTTCGATTTTTTGGATTTGGATAAATTTTTTTGTTGGAGGAGCTAAATTTGAGTGAATTTAGATGAAATTTACTTCTATTTTTTTGGATTTTATATAAATTTTTAGTCAAATTGTTATAAAGGAATTTGAAACCACCTTCGTTTTTTTGGATTTTGATGAATTTTTTTGTTGGAGGAGGTAAATTTGAATGAATTTAGATGAAATTTACTTCAATTTTTTTGGATTTTATATAAATTTTTATTCAAATTGTAATAAAGGAATTTGAAACCACCTTCGATTTTTTTGGATTTGGATGAATTTTTTTGTTGGAGGAGCTAAATTTGAGTGAATTTAGATGAAATTTACTTCTTTTTTTTTATTTCATATAAATTTTTAGTCAAATTGTAATAAAGGCATTTGGACCAACGTCGATTTTTTTGGATTTTGATGATTTTGGTTGTTGGAGGAGTTAAATTTGAGTAAATTTAGATGAAATTTACTTTTATTTTTTTGGATTTTATATAAATTTTTAGTCAAATTGTAATAAAGGAATTTGAAACCACCTTCGATTTTTTTGGATTTTGATGAATTTTTTTGTTGGAGGAGCTAAATTTGAGTGAATTTAGATGAAATTTACTTCAATTTTTTGATTTTATATAAATTTTTAGTCAAATTGTAATAAAGTAATTTGAAACCACCATCGATTTTTTTGGATTTTGATGATTTTTTTTGTTGGAGGAGCTAAATTTGAGTGAATTTAGATGAAATTTACTTCAATTTTTTTGGATTTTATATAAATTTTTAGCCAAATTGTAATAAAGGAAATTGAAACCAACTTCGATTTTTTTGGATTTTGATGAATTTTTTTGTTGGTGGAGCTAAATTTGAGTGAATTTAGATGAAATTTACTTCAATTTTATTGGATTTTATATAAATTTTTAGTCAAATTGTAATAAAGGAAATTGAAACCAACTTCGATTTTTTTGGATTTTGATGAATTTTTTTGTTGGAGGTGCTAAATTTGAGTGAATGTAGATGAAATTTACTTATATTTTTTTTGATTTCATATAAATTTTTAGTCAAATTGTAATAAAGGAATTTGAACCAACGTCGATTTTTTTGGATTTTGATGATTTTGGTTGTTGGAGGAGTTAAATTTGAGTAAATTTAGAGGAAATTTAATTTTATTTTTTTGGATTTTATATAAATTTTTATTCAAATTGTAATAAAGGAATTTGAACCAACTTCGATTTTTTTGGATTTTGATGAGTTTTTTTGATGGAGGAGTTAAATTTGAGTGAATTTAGATGAAACTTACTTCTATTTTTTTTGATTTCATATAATTTTTAGTCAAATTGTAATAAAGGAATTTGAACCAACTTCGATTTTTTTGGATTTTGATGATTTTGGCTGTTGGAGGAGTTAAATTTGAGTAAATTTAGAAGAAATTAACAGCTTTTTTTGGAATTTATATAAATTTTTAGTCAAATTGTAATAAAGGAATTTGAAACCAACTTCGATTTTTTTGGATTTTGATGAATTTTTTTGTTGAAGGAGCTAAATTTGAGTGAATTTTGATGAAATTTACTTTCATTTTTTTGGATTTTATATAAATTTTTAGTCAACTTGTAATAAAGGTATTTGAAACCACCTTCGATTTTTTTGAATTTTGATGAATTTTTTTGTTGGATGAGCTAAATTTGAGTGAATTTAGATGAAATTTACTTCAATTTTATTGGATTTTATATAAATTTTTAGTCAAATTGTAATAAAGGAAATTGAAACCAACTTCGATTTTTTTGGATTTTGATGAATTTTTTTGTTGGAGGAGCTAAATTTGAGTGAATTTAGATGAAATTTACTTCAATTTTTTTTGATTTCATATAAATTTTTAGTCAAATTGTAATAAAGGAATTTGAACCAACGTCGATTTTTTTGGATTTTGATGATTTTGGTTGTTGGAGGAGTTAAATGTGAGTAAATTTAGATGAAATTTAATTTTATTTTTTTGGATTTTATATAAATTTTTATTCAAATTGTAATAAAGGAATTTGAACCAACTTCGATTTTTTTGGATTTTGATGAGTTTTTTTGATGGAGGAGTTAAATTTGAGTGAATTTAGATGAAACTTACTTCTATTTTTTTTGATTTCATATAATTTTTAGCCAAATTGTTATAAAGGAATTTGAACCAACTTCGATTTTTTTGGATTTTGATGATTTTGGCTGTTGGAGGAGTTAAATTTGAGTAAATTTAGAAGAAATTAACAGCTTTTTTTGGAATTTATATAAATTTTTAGTCAAATTGTAATAAAGGAATTTGAAACCAACTTCGATTTTTTTGGATTTTGATGAATTTTTTTGTTGGTGGAGCTAAATTTGAGTGAATTTAGATGAAATTTACTTTTATTTTTTTGGATTTTATATAAATTTTTATTCAAATTGTTATAAAGGAATTTGAAACCACCTTCGATTTTTTTGGAATTTGATGAATTTTTTTGTTGGAGGAGCTAAATTTGAGTGAATTTAGATGAAATTTACTTTCATTTTTTTGGATTTTATATAAATTTTTAGTCAAATTGTAATAAAGTAATTTGAAACCAACTTCGATTTTTCTGGATTTTGATGAATTTTTTTGTTGGAGTAGCTAAATTTGAGTGAATTTAGATGAAATTTACTTCTATTTTTTTTGATTTCATATAAATTTTTAGCCAAATTGTCATAAAGGAATTTGAATCAACTTCGATTTTTTGGATTTGGATGAATTTTTTTGTTGGAGGAGCTAAATTTGAGTGAATTTAGATGAAATTTACTTCTATTTTTTTGGATTTTATATAAATTTTTAGTCAAATTGTTATAAAGGAATTTGAAACCACCTTCGTTTTTTTGGATTTTGATGAATTTTTTTGTTGGAGGAGGTAAATTTGAATGAATTTAGATGAAATTTACTTCAATTTTTTTGGATTTTATATAAATTTTTATTCAAATTGTAATAAAGGAATTTGAAACCACCTTCAATTTTTTTGGATTTTGATGAATTTTTTTGTTGGAGGAGCTAAATTTGAGTGAATTTAGATGAAATTTACTTCTATTTTTTTTGATTTCATATAAATTTTTAGTCAAATTGTAATAAAGGAATTCGAACCAACGTCGATTTTTTTGGATTTTGATGATTTTGGTTGTTGGAGGAATTAAATTTGAGTAAATTTAGATGAAATTTAATTTTATTTTTTTGGATTTTATATAAATTTTTATTCAAATTGTAATAAAGGAATTTGAACAAACTTCGATTTTTTTGGATTTTGATGAGTTTTTTTGATGGAGGAGTTAAATTTGAGTGAATTTAGATGAAACTTACTTCTATTTTTTTTTGATTTCATATAATTTTTAGTCAAATTGTTAAAAAGGAATTTGAACCAACTTCGATTTTTTTGGATTTTGATGATTTTGGCTGTTGGAGGAGTTAAATTTGAGTAAATTTAGAAGAAATTAACAGCTTTTTTTGGAATTTATATAAATTTTTAGTCAAATTGTAATAAAGGAATTTGAAACCACCTTCGATTTTTTTGGAATTTGATGGATTTTTTTGTTGGAGGAGCTAAATTTGAGTGAATTTAGATGAAATTTACTTTCATTTTTTTGGATTTTATATAAATTTTTAGTCAAATTGTAATAAAGTAATTTGAAACCAACTTCGATTTTTCTGGATTTTGATGAATGTTTTTGTTGGAGTAGCTAAATTTGAGTGAATTTAGATGAAATTTACTTCTATTTTTTTTGATTTCATATAAATTTTTAGTCAAATTGTAATAAAGGAAATTGAAACCAACTTCGATTTTTTTGGATTTTGATGAATTTTTTTGTTGGAGGAGCTAAATTTGAGTGAATTTAGATGAAATTTACTTCTATTTTTTTTGATTTCATATAAATTTTTAGTCAAATTGTAATAAAGGAATTTGAACCAACTTCGATTTTTTTGGATTTTGATGATTTTGGCTGTTGGAGGAGTTAAATTTGAGTAAATTTAGAAGAAATTAACAGCTTTTTTTGGAATTTATATAAATTTTTAGTCAAATTGTAATAAAGGAATTTGAAACCAACTTCGATTTTTTTGGATTTTGATGAATTTTTTTGTTGGAGGAGCTAAATTTGAGTGAATTTAGATGAAATTTACTTCAATTTTTTGATTTTATATAAATTTTAAGTCAAATTGTAATAAAGTAATTTGAAACCACCATCGATTTTTTTGGATTTTGATGATTTTTTTTGTTGGAGGAGCTAAATTTGAGTGAATTTAGATGAAATTTACTTCAATTTTTTTGGATTTTATATAAATTTTTAGCCAAATTGTAATAAAGGAAATTGAAACCAACTTCGATTTTTTTGGATTTTGATGAATTTTTTTGTTGGTGGAGCTAAATTTGAGTGAATTTAGATGAAATTTACTTCAATTTTTTTTGGATTTTATATAAATTTTTAGTTAAATTGTAATGAAGGAAATTGAAACCAACTTCGATTTTTTTGGATTTTGATGAATTTTTTTGTTGGAGGAGCTAAATTTGAGTGAATTTAGATGAAATTTACTTCGATTTTTTTTGATTTCATATAAATTTTTAGTCAAATTGTAATAAAGGAATTTGAACCAACGTCGATTTTTTTGGATTTTGAAGAATTTTTTTGTTGGAGGAGCTAAATTTGAGTGAATTTAGATGAAATTTACATTCATTTTTTTGTATTTTATATAAATTTTTAGTCAAAATGTAATAAAGGAAATTGAAACCAACTTCGATTTTTTTGGATTTTGATGAATTTTTTTGTTGGAGGAGCTAAATTTGAGTGAATTTAGATGAAATTTACTTCAATTTTTTGATTTTATATCAATTTTTAGTCAAATTGTTATAAGGGAATTTGAACCAACTTCGATTTTTTTGTATTTTGCTGAATTTTTTTGTTGGAGGAGCTAAATTTAAGTGAATTTAGATGAAATTTACTTCTTTTTTTTTATTTCATATAAATTTTTTAGTCAAATTGTAATAAAGGAATTTGAACCAACGTCGATTTTTTTGGATTTTGATGATTTTGGTTGTTGGAGGAGTTAAATTTGAGTAAATTTAGATGAAATTTACTTTTATTTTTTGGATTTTATATAAATTTTTAGTCAAATTGTAATGAAGGAATATGAAACCACCTTCGATTTTTTTGGATTTTGATGAATTTTTTTGTTGAAGGAGCTAAATTTGAGTGAATTTTGATGAAATTTACTTTCATTTTTTTGGATTTTATATAAATTTTTAGTCAACTTGTAATAAAGGTATTTGAAACCACCTTCGATTTTTTTGGATTTTGATGAATTTTTTTGTTGGATGAGCTAAATTTGAGTGAATTTAGATGAAATTTACTTCAATTTTATGGGATTTTATATAAATTTTTAGTCAAATTGTAATAAAGGAAATTGAAACCAACTTCGATTTTTTTGGATTTTGATGAATTTTTTTGTTGGAGGAGCTAAATTTGAGTGAATGTAGATGAAATTTACTTATATTTTTTTTGATTTCATATAAATTTTTAGTCAAATTGTAATAAAGGAATTTGAACCAACGTCGATTTTTTTGGATTTTGATGATTTTGGTTGTTGGAGGAGTTAAATTTGAGTAAATTTAGAGGAAATTTAATTTTATTTTTTTGGATTTTATATAAATTTTTATTCAAATTGTAATAAAGGAATTTGAACCAACTTCGATTTTTTTGGATTTTGATGAGTTTTTTTGATGGAGGAGTTAAATTTGAGTGAATTTAGATGAAACTTACTTCTATTTTTTTTGATTTCATATAATTTTTAGTCAAATTGTAATAAAGGAATTTGAACCAACTTCGATTTTTTTGGATTTTGATGATTTTGGCTGTTGGAGGAGTTAAATTTGAGTAAATTTAGAAGAAATTAACAGCTTTTTTTGGAATTTATATAAATTTTTAGTCAAATTGTAATAAAGGAATTTGAAACCAACTTCGATTTTTTTGGATTTTGATGTATTTTTTTGTTGGTGGAGCTAAATTTGAGTGAATTTAGATGAAATTTACTTTTATTTTTTTGGATTTTATATAAATTTTTATTCAAATTGTTATAAAGGAATTTGAAACCACCTTCGATTTTTTTGGAATTTGATGAATTTTTTTGTTGGAGGAGCTAAATTTGAGTGAATTTAGATGAAATTTACTTTCATTTTTTTGGATTTTATATAAATTTTTAGTCAAATTGTAATAAAGTAATTTGAACCAACTTCGATTTTTTTGGATTTTGATGAATTTTTTTGTTGGAGGAGCTAAATTTGAGTGAATTTAGATGAAATTTACTTCTATTTTTTTTGATTTCATATAAATTTTTAGCCAAATTGTCATAAAGGAATTTGAATCAACTTCGATTTTTTGGATTTGGATGAATATTTTTGTTGGAGGAGCTAAATTTGAGTGAATTTAGATGAAATTTACTTCTATTTTTTTGGATTTTATATAAATTTTTAGTCAAATTGTTATAAAGGAATTTGAAACCACCTTCGTTTTTTTGGATTTTGATGAATTTTTTGTTGGAGGAGGTAAATTTGAATGAATTTAGATGAAATTTACTTCAATTTTTTTGGATTTTATATAAATTTTTATTCAAATTGTAATAAAGGAATTTGAAACCACCTTCGATTTTTTTGGATTTGGATGAATTTTTTTGTTGGAGGAGTTAAATTTGAGTAAATTTAGATGAAATTTACTTTTATTTTTTGGATTTTATATAAATTTTTAGTCAAATTGTAATAAAGGAATATGAAACCACCTTCGATTTTTTTGGATTTTGATGAATTTTTTTGTTGAAGGAGCTAAATTTGAGTGAATTTTGATGAAATTTACTTTCATTTTTTTTGGATTTTATATAAATTTTTAGTCAACTTGTAATAAAGGTATTTGAAACCACCTTCGATTTTTTTGAATTTTGATGAATTTTTTTGTTGGATGAGCTAAATTTGAGTGAATTTAGATGAAATTTACTTCAATTTTATTGGATTTTATATAAATTTTTAGTCAAATTGTAATAAAGGAAATTGAAACCAACTTCGATTTTTTTGGATTTTGATGAATTTTTTTGTTGGAGGAGCTAAATTTGAGTGAATTTAGATGAAATTTACTTCTATTTTTTTTGATTTCATATAAATTTTTAGTCAAATTGTAATAAAGGAATTTGAACCAACGTCGATTTTTTTGGATTTTGATGATTTTGGTTGTTGGAGGAGTTAAATTTGAGTAAATTTAGATGAAATTTAATTTTATTTTTTTGGATTTTATATAAATTTTTCTTCAAATTGTAATAAAGGAATTTGAACCAACTTCGATTTTTTTGGATTTTGATGAGTTTTTTTGATGGAGGAGTTAAATTTGAGTGAATTTAGATGAATCTTACTTCTATTTTTTTTGATTTCATATAATTTTTAGTCAAATTGTTATAAAGGAATTTGAACCAACGTCGATTTTTTTGGATTTTGATGATTTTGGTTGTTGGAGGAGTTAAATGTGAGTAAATTTAGATGAAATTTAATTTTATTTTTTTGGATTTTATATAAATTTTTATTCAAATTGTAATAAAGGAATTTGAACCAACTTCGATTTTTTTGGATTTTGATGAGTTTTTTTGATGGAGGAGTTAAATTTGAGTCAATTTAGATGAAACTTACTTCTATTTTTTTTGATTTCATATAATTTTTAGTCAAATTGTTATAAAGGAATTTGAACCAACTTCGATTTTTTTTGATTTTGATGATTTTGGCTGTTGGAGGAGTTAAATTTGAGTAAATTTAGAAGAAATTAACAGCTTTTTTTGGAATTTATATAAATTTTTAGTCAAATTGTAATAAAGGAATTTGAAACCAACTTCGATTTTTTTGGATTTTGATGAATTTTTTTGTTGGTGGAGCTAAATTTGAGTGAATTTAGATGAAATTTACTTTTATTTTTTTGGATTTTATATAAATTTTTATTCAAATTGTTATAAAGGAATTTGAAACCACCTTCGATTTTTTTGGAATTTGATGAATTTTTTTGTTGGAGGAGCTAAATTTGAGTGAATTTAGATGAAATTTACTTTCATTTTTTTGGATTTTATATAAATTTTTAGTCAAATTGTAATAAAGTAATTTGAAACCAACTTCGATTTTTCTGGATTTTGATGAATTTTTTTGTTGGAGTAGCTAAATTTGAGTGAATTTAGATGAAATTTACTTCTATTTTTTTTGATTTCATATAAATTTTTAGCCAAATTGTCATAAAGGAATTTGAATCAACTTCGATTTTTTGGATTTGGATGAATTTTTTTGTTGGAGGAGCTAAATTTGAGTGAATTTAGATGAAATTTACTTCTATTTTTTTTGGATTTTATATAAATTTTTAGTCAAATTGTTATAAAGGAATTTGAAACCACCTTCGTTTTTTTGGATTTTGATGAATTTTTTTGTTGGAGGAGGTAAATTTGAATGAATTTAGATGAAATTTACTTCAATTTTTTTGGATTTTATATAAATTTTTATTCAAATTGTAATAAAGGAATTTGAAACCACCTTCAATTTTTTTGGATTTTGATGAATTTTTTTGTTGGAGGAGCTAAATTTGAGTGAATTTAGATGAAATTTACTTCTATTTTTTTTTATTTCATATAAATTTTTAGTCAAATTGTAATAAAGGAATTCGAACCAACGTCGATTTTTTTGGATTTTGATGATTTTGGTTGTTGGAGGAATTAAATTTGAGTAAATTTAGATGAAATTTAATTTTATTTTTTTGGATTTTATATAAATTTTTATTCAAATTGTAATAAAGGAATTTGAACAAACTTCGATTTTTTTGGATTTTGATGAGTTTTTTTGATGGAGGAGTTAAATTTGAGTGAATTTAGATGAAACTTACTTCTATTTTTTTTTGATTTCATATAATTTTTAGTCAAATTGTTAAAAAGGAATTTGAACCAACTTCGATTTTTTTGGATTTTGATGATTTTGGCTGTTGGAGGAGTTAAATTTGAGTAAATTTAGAAGAAATTAACAGCTTTTTTTGGAATTTATATAAATTTTTAGTCAAATTGTAATAAAGGAATTTGAAACCACCTTCGATTTTTTTGGAATTTGATGGATTTTTTTGTTGGAGGAGCTAAATTTGAGTGAATTTAGATGAAATTTACTTTCATTTTTTTGGATTTTATATAAATTTTTAGTCAAATTGTAATAAAGTAATTTGAAACCAACTTCGATTTTTCTGGATTTTGATGAATGTTTTTGTTGGAGTAGCTAAATTTGAGTGAATTTAGATGAAATTTACTTCTATTTTTTTTGATTTCATATAAATTTTTAGTCAAATTGTAATAAAGGAAATTGAAACCAACTTCGATTTTTTTGGATTTTGATGAATTTTTTTGTTGGAGGAGCTAAATTTGAGTGAATTTAGATGAAATTTACTTCTATTTTTTTGATTTCATATAAATTTTTAGTCAAATTGTAATAAAGGAATTTGAACCAACTTCGATTTTTTTGGATTTTGATGATTTTGGCTGTTGGAGGAGTTAAATTTGAGTAAATTTAGAAGAAATTAACAGCTTTTTTTGGAATTTATATAAATTTTTAGTCAAATTGTAATAAAGGAATTTGAAACCAACTTCGATTTTTTTGGATTTTGATGAATTTTTTTGTTGGAGGAGCTAAATTTGAGTGAATTTAGATGAAATTTACTTCTATTTTTTTTGATTTCATATAAATTTTTAGTCAAATTGTAATAAAGGAATTTGAACCAACTTCGATTTTTTGGATTTGGATGAATTTTTTTGTTGGAGGATCTAAATTTGAGTGAATTTAGATGAAATTTACTTCTATTTTTTTGGATTTTATATAAATTTTTAGTCAAATTGTTATAAAGGAATTTGAACCAACTTCGATTTTTTTGGATTTTGATGAATTTTTTTGTTGGTGGAGCTAAATTTGACTGAATTTAGATGAAATTTACTTTTATTTTTTTGGATTTTATATAAATTTTTATTCAAATTGTTATAAAGGAATTTGAAACCACCTTCGATTTTTTTGGAATTTGATGAATTTTTTTGTTGGAGGAGCTAAATTTGAGTGAATTTAGATGAAATTTACTTTCATTTTTTTTGATTTTATATCAATTTTTAGTCAAATTGTAATAAAGTAATTTGAAACCAACTTCGATTTTTTTGGATTTTGATGAATTTTTTTGTTGGAGGAGCTAAATTTGAGTGAATTTAGATGAAATTTACTTCTATTTTTTTTATTTCATATAAATTTTTTGTCAAATTGTCATAAAGGAATTTGAATCAACTTCGATTTTTTGGATTTGGATGAATTTTTTTGTTGGAGGAGCTAAATTTGAGTAAATTTAGATGAAATTTACTTTTATTTTTTGGATTTTATATAAATTTTTAGTCAAATAGTAATAAAGTAATTTGAACCAACTTCGATTTTTTTGGATTTTGATGAGTTTTTTTTATGGAGGAGTTAAATTTGAGTGAATTTAGATGAAACTTACTTCTATTTTTTTTTATTTCATATAAATTTTTAGTCAAATTGTAATAAAGGAATTTGAACCAACTTCGATTTTTTTGGATTTTGCTGATTTTGGCTGTTGGAGGAGTTAAATTTGAGTAAATTTAGAAGAAATTTACTTTCATTTTTTTGGATTTTATATAAATTTTTAGTCAAATTGTAATAAAGGAATTTGAAACCAACTTCGATTTTTTTGGATTTTGATGAATTTTTTTGTTGGTGGAGCTAAATTTGAGTGAATTTAGATGAAATTTACTTTTATTTTTTTGGATTTTATATAAATTTTTATTCAAATTGTTATAAAGGAATTTGAAACCACCTTCGATTTTTTTGGAATTTGATGAATTTTTTTGTTGGAGGAGCTAAATTTGAGTGAATTTAGATGAAATTTACTTTCATTTTTTTGGATTTTATATAAATTTTTAGTCAAATTGTAATAAAGTAATTTGAAACCAACTTCGATTTTTCTGGATTTTGATGAATTTTTTTGTTGGAGTAGCTAAATTTGAGTGAATTTAGATGAAATTTACTTCTATTTTTTTTGATTTCATATAAATTTTTAGTCAAATTGTAATAAAGGAAATTGAACCAACTTCGATTTTTTTGGATTTTGATGATTTTGGCTGTTGGAGGAGTTAAATTTGAGTAAATTTAGAAGAAATTAACAGCTTTTTTTGGAATTTATATAAATTTTTAGTCAAATTGTAATAAAGGAATTTGAAACCAACTTCGATTTTTTTGGATTTTGATGAATTTTTTTGTTGGTGGAGCTAAATTTGAGTGAATTTAGATGAAATTTACTTTTATATTTTTGGATTTTATATAAATTTTTATTCAAATTGTTATAAAGGAATTTGAAACCACCTTCGATTTTTTTGGAATTTGATGAATTTTTTTGTTGGAGGAGCTAAATTTGAGTGAATTTAGATGAAATTTACTTTCATTTTTTTGGATTTTATATAAATTTTTAGTCAAATTGTAATAAAGTAATTTGAAACCAACTTCGATTTTTCTGGATTTTGATGAATTTTTTTGTTGGAGTAGCTAAATTTGAGTGAATTTAGATGAAATTTACTTCTATTTTTTTTGATTTCATATAAATTTTTAGCCAAATTGTCATAAAGGAATTTGAATCAACTTCGATTTTTTGGATTTGGATAAATTTTTTTGTTGGAGGAGCTAAATTTGAGTGAATTTAGATGAAATTTACTTCTATTTTTTTGGATTTTATATAAATTTTTAGTCAAATTGTTATAAAGGAATTTGAAACCACCTTCGTTTTTTTGGATTTTGATGAATTTTTTTGTTGGAGGAGGTAAATTTGAATGAATTTAGATGAAATTTACTTCAATTTTTTTGGATTTTATATAAATTTTTATTCAAATTGTAATAAAGGAATTTGAAACCACCTTCGATTTTTTTGGATTTGGATGAATTTTTTTGTTGGAGGAGCTAAATTTGAGTGAATTTAGATGAAATTTACTTCTTTTTTTTTATTTCATATAAATTTTTAGTCAAATTGTAATAAAGGCATTTGGACCAACGTCGATTTTTTTGGATTTTGATGATTTTGGTTGTTGGAGGAGTTAAATTTGAGTAAATTTAGATGAAATTTACTTTTATTTTTTTGGATTTTATATAAATTTTTAGTCAAATTGTAATAAAGGAATTTGAAACCACCTTCGATTTTTTTGGATTTTGATGAATTTTTTTGTTGGAGGAGCTAAATTTGAGTGAATTTAGATGAAATTTACTTCAATTTTTTGATTTTATATAAATTTTTAGCCAAATTGTAATAAAGGAAATTGAAACCAACTTCGATTTTTTTGGATTTTGATGAATTTTTTTGTTGGTGGAGCTAAATTTGAGTGAATTTAGATGAAATTTACTTCAATTTTATTGGATTTTATATAAATTTTTAGTCAAATTGTAATAAAGGAAATTGAAACCAACTTCGATTTTTTTGGATTTTGATGAATTTTTTTGTTGGAGGTGCTAAATTTGAGTGAATGTAGATGAAATTTACTTATATTTTTTTTGATTTCATATAAATTTTTAGTCAAATTGTAATAAAGGAATTTGAACCAACGTCGATTTTTTTGGATTTTGATGATTTTGGTTGTTGGAGGAGTTAAATTTGAGTAAATTTAGAGGAAATTTAATTTTATTTTTTTGGATTTTATATAAATTTTTATTCAAATTGTAATAAAGGAATTTGAACCAACTTCGATTTTTTTGGATTTTGATGAGTTTTTTTGATGGAGGAGTTAAATTTGAGTGAATTTAGATGAAACTTACTTCTATTTTTTTTGATTTCATATAATTTTTAGTCAAATTGTAATAAAGGAATTTGAACCAACTTCGATTTTTTTGGATTTTGATGATTTTGGCTGTTGGAGGAGTTAAATTTGAGTAAATTTAGAAGAAATTAACAGCTTTTTTTGGAATTTATATAAATTTTTAGTCAAATTGTAATAAAGGAATTTGAAACCAACTTCGATTTTTTTGGATTTTGATGAATTTTTTTGTTGAAGGAGCTAAATTTGAGTGAATTTTGATGAAATTTACTTTCATTTTTTTGGATTTTATATAAATTTTTAGTCAACTTGTAATAAAGGTATTTGAAACCACCTTCGATTTTTTTGAATTTTGATGAATTTTTTTGTTGGATGAGCTAAATTTGAGTGAATTTAGATGAAATTTACTTCAATTTTATTGGATTTTATATAAATTTTTAGTCAAATTGTAATAAAGGAAATTGAAACCAACTTCGATTTTTTTGGATTTTGATGAATTTTTTTGTTGGAGGAGCTAAATTTGAGTGAATTTAGATGAAATTTACTTCAATTTTTTTTGATTTCATATAAATTTTTAGTCAAATTGTAATAAAGGAATTTGAACCAACGTCGATTTTTTTGGATTTTGATGATTTTGGTTGTTGGAGGAGTTAAATGTGAGTAAATTTAGATGAAATTTAATTTTATTTTTTTGGATTTTATATAAATTTTTATTCAAATTGTAATAAAGGAATTTGAACCAACTTTTTTTTTTTGGATTTTGATGAGTTTTTTTGATGGAGGAGTTAAATTTGAGTGAATTTAGATGAAACTTACTTCTATTTTTTTTGATTTCATATAATTTTTAGTCAAATTGTTATAAAGGAATTTGAACCAACTTCGATTTTTTTGGATTTTGATGATTTTGGCTGTTGGAGGAGTTAAATTTGAGTAAATTTAGAAGAAATTAACAGCTTTTTTTGGAATTTATATAAATTTTTAGTCAAATTGTAATAAAGGAATTTGAAACCAACTTCGATTTTTTTGGATTTTGATGAATTTTTTTGTTGGTGGAGCTAAATTTGAGTGAATTTAGATGAAATTTACTTTTATTTTTTTGGATTTTATATAAATTTTTATTCAAATTGTTATAAAGGAATTTGAAACCACCTTCGATTTTTTTGGAATTTGATGAATTTTTTTGTTGGAGGAGCTAAATTTGAGTGAATTTAGATGAAATTTACTTTCATTTTTTTGGATTTTATATAAATTTTTAGTCAAATTGTAATAAAGTAATTTGAAACCAACTTCGATTTTTCTGGATTTTGATGAATTTTTTTGTTGGAGTAGCTAAATTTGAGTGAATTTAGATGAAATTTACTTCTATTTTTTTTGATTTCATATAAATTTTTAGCCAAATTGTCATAAAGGAATTTGAATCAACTTCGATTTTTTGGATTTGGATGAATTTTTTTGTTGGAGGAGCTAAATTTGAGTGAATTTAGATGAAATTTACTTCTATTTTTTTGGATTTTATATAAATTTTTAGTCAAATTGTTATAAAGGAATTTGAAACCACCTTCGTTTTTTTGGATTTTGATGAATTTTTTTGTTGGAGGAGGTATATTTGAATGAATTTAGATGAAATTTACTTCAATTTTTTTGGATTTTATATAAATTTTTATTCAAATTGTAATAAAGGAATTTGAAACCACCTTCAATTTTTTTGGATTTTGATGAATTTTTTTGTTGGAGGAGCTAAATTTGAGTGAATTTAGATGAAATTTACTTCTATTTTTTTTGATTTCATATAAATTTTTAGTCAAATTGTAATAAAGGAATTCGAACCAACGTCGATTTTTTTGGATTTTGATGATTTTGGTTGTTGGAGGAATTAAATTTGAGTAAATTTAGATGAAATTTAATTTTATTTTTTTGGATTTTATATAAATTTTTATTCAAATTGTAATAAAGGAATTTGAACAAACTTCGATTTTTTTGGATTTTGATGAGTTTTTTTGATGGAGGAGTTAAATTTGAGTGAATTTAGATGAAACTTACTTCTATTTTTTTTTGATTTCATATAATTTTTAGTCAAATTGTTAAAAAGGAATTTGAACCAACTTCGATTTTTTGGATTTTGATGATTTTGGCTGTTGGAGGAGTTAAATTTGAGTAAATTTAGAAGAAATTAACAGCTTTTTTTGGAATTTATATAAATTTTTAGTCAAATTGTAATAAAGGAATTTGAAACCACCTTCGATTTTTTTGGAATTTGATGGATTTTTTTGTTGGAGGAGCTAAATTTGAGTGAATTTAGATGAAATTTACTTTCATTTTTTTGGATTTTATATAAATTTTTAGTCAAATTGTAATAAAGTAATTTGAAACCAACTTCGATTTTTCTGGATTTTGATGAATGTTTTTGTTGGAGTAGCTAAATTTGAGTGAATTTAGATGAAATTTACTTCTATTTTTTTTGATTTCATATAAATTTTTAGTCAAATTGTAATAAAGGAAATTGAAACCAACTTCGATTTTTTTGGATTTTGATGAATTTTTTTGTTGGAGGAGCTAAATTTGAGTGAATTTAGATGAAATTTACTTCTATTTTTTTTGATTTCATATAAATTTTTAGTCAAATTGTAATAAAGGAATTTGAACCAACTTCGATTTTTTTGGATTTTGATGATTTTGGCTGTTGGAGGAGTTAAATTTGAGTAAATTTAGAAGAAATTAACAGCTTTTTTTGGAATTTATATAAATTTTTAGTCAAATTGTAATAAAGGAATTTGAAACCAACTTCGATTTTTTTGGATTTTGATGAATTTTTTTGTTGGAGGAGCTAAATTTGAGTGAATTTAGATGAAATTTACTTCTATTTTTTTTGATTTCATATAAATTTTTAGTCAAATTGTAATAAAGGAATTTGAACCAACTTCGATTTTTTGGATTTGGATGAATTTTTTTGTTGGAGGATCTAAATTTGAGTGAATTTAGATGAAATTTACTTCTATTTTTTTGGATTTTATATAAATTTTTAGTCAAATTGTTATAAAGGAATTTGAACCAACTTCGATTTTTTTGGATTTTGATGAATTTTTTTGTTGGTGGAGCTAAATTTGACTGAATTTAGATGAAATTTACTTTTATTTTTTTGGATTTTATATAAATTTTTATTCAAATTGTTATAAAGGAATTTGAAACCACCTTCGATTTTTTTGGAATTTGATGAATTTTTTTGTTGGAGGAGCTAAATTTGAGTGAATTTAGATGAAATTTACTTTCATTTTTTTTGATTTTATATCAATTTTTAGTCAAATTGTAATAAAGTAATTTGAAACCAACTTCGATTTTTTTGGATTTTGATGAATTTTTTTGTTGGAGGAGCTAAATTTGAGTGAATTTAGATGAAATTTACTTCTATTTTTTTTATTTCATATAAATTTTTTGTCAAATTGTCATAAAGGAATTTGAATCAACTTCGATTTTTTGGATTTGGATGAATTTTTTTGTTGGAGGAGCTAAATTTGAGTAAATTTAGATGAAATTTACTTTTATTTTTTGGATTTTATATAAATTTTTAGTCAAATAGTAATAAAGTAATTTGAACCAACTTCGATTTTTTTGGATTTTGATGAGTTTTTTTTATGGAGGAGTTAAATTTGAGTGAATTTAGATGAAACTTACTTCTATTTTTTTTTATTTCATATAAATTTTTAGTCAAATTGTAATAAAGGAATTTGAACCAACTTCGATTTTTTTGGATTTTGCTGATTTTGGCTGTTGGAGGAGTTAAATTTGAGTAAATTTAGAAGAAATTTACTTTCATTTTTTTGGATTTTATATAAATTTTTAGTCAAATTGTAATAAAGGAATTTGAAACCAACTTCGATTTTTTTGGATTTTGATGAATTTTTTTGTTGGTGGAGCTAAATTTGAGTGAATTTAGATGAAATTTACTTTTATTTTTTTGGATTTTATATAAATTTTTATTCAAATTGTTATAAAGGAATTTGAAACCACCTTCGATTTTTTTGGAATTTGATGAATTTTTTTGTTGGAGGAGCTAAATTTGAGTGAATTTAGATGAAATTTACTTTCATTTTTTTGGATTTTATATAAATTTTTAGTCAAATTGTAATAAAGTAATTTGAAACCAACTTCGATTTTTCTGGATTTTGATGAATTTTTTTGTTGGAGTAGCTAAATTTGAGTGAATTTAGATGAAATTTACTTCTATTTTTTTTGATTTCATATAAATTTTTAGTCAAATTGTAATAAAGGAAATTGAACCAACTTCGATTTTTTTGGATTTTGATGATTTTGGCTGTTGGAGGAGTTAAATTTGAGTAAATTTAGAAGAAATTAACAGCTTTTTTTGGAATTTATATAAATTTTTAGTCAAATTGTAATAAAGGAATTTGAAACCAACTTCGATTTTTTTGGATTTTGATGAATTTTTTTGTTGGTGGAGCTAAATTTGAGTGAATTTAGATGAAATTTACTTTTATATTTTTGGATTTTATATAAATTTTTATTCAAATTGTTATAAAGGAATTTGAAACCACCTTCGATTTTTTTGGAATTTGATGAATTTTTTTGTTGGAGGAGCTAAATTTGAGTGAATTTAGATGAAATTTACTTTCATTTTTTTGGATTTTATATAAATTTTTAGTCAAATTGTAATAAAGTAATTTGAAACCAACTTCGATTTTTCTGGATTTTGATGAATTTTTTTGTTGGAGTAGCTAAATTTGAGTGAATTTAGATGAAATTTACTTCTATTTTTTTTGATTTCATATAAATTTTTAGCCAAATTGTCATAAAGGAATTTGAATCAACTTCGATTTTTTGGATTTGGATAAATTTTTTTGTTGGAGGAGCTAAATTTGAGTGAATTTAGATGAAATTTACTTCTATTTTTTTGGATTTTATATAAATTTTTAGTCAAATTGTTATAAAGGAATTTGAAACCACCTTCGTTTTTTTGGATTTTGATGAATTTTTTTGTTGGAGGAGGTAAATTTGAATGAATTTAGATGAAATTTACTTCAATTTTTTTGGATTTTATATAAATTTTTATTCAAATTGTAATAAAGGAATTTGAAACCACCTTCGATTTTTTTGGATTTGGATGAATTTTTTTGTTGGAGGAGCTAAATTTGAGTGAATTTAGATGAAATTTACTTCTTTTTTTTTATTTCATATAAATTTTTAGTCAAATTGTAATAAAGGCATTTGGACCAACGTCGATTTTTTTGGATTTTGATGATTTTGGTTGTTGGAGGAGTTAAATTTGAGTAAATTTAGATGAAATTTACTTTTATTTTTTTGGATTTTATATAAATTTTTAGTCAAATTGTAATAAAGGAATTTGAAACCACCTTCGATTTTTTTGGATTTTGATGAATTTTTTTGTTGGAGGAGCTAAATTTGAGTGAATTTAGATGAAATTTACTTCAATTTTTTGATTTTATATAAATTTTTAGCCAAATTGTAATAAAGGAAATTGAAACCAACTTCGATTTTTTTGGATTTTGATGAATTTTTTTGTTGGTGGAGCTAAATTTGAGTGAATTTAGATGAAATTTACTTCAATTTTATTGGATTTTATATAAATTTTTAGTCAAATTGTAATAAAGGAAATTGAAACCAACTTCGATTTTTTTGGATTTTGATGAATTTTTTTGTTGGAGGTGCTAAATTTGAGTGAATGTAGATGAAATTTACTTATATTTTTTTTGATTTCATATAAATTTTTAGTCAAATTGTAATAAAGGAATTTGAACCAACGTCGATTTTTTTGGATTTTGATGATTTTGGTTGTTGGAGGAGTTAAATTTGAGTAAATTTAGAGGAAATTTAATTTTATTTTTTTGGATTTTATATAAATTTTTATTCAAATTGTAATAAAGGAATTTGAACCAACTTCGATTTTTTTGGATTTTGATGAGTTTTTTTGATGGAGGAGTTAAATTTGAGTGAATTTAGATGAAACTTACTTCTATTTTTTTTGATTTCATATAATTTTTAGTCAAATTGTAATAAAGGAATTTGAACCAACTTCGATTTTTTTGGATTTTGATGATTTTGGCTGTTGGAGGAGTTAAATTTGAGTAAATTTAGAAGAAATTAACAGCTTTTTTTGGAATTTATATAAATTTTTAGTCAAATTGTAATAAAGGAATTTGAAACCAACTTCGATTTTTTTGGATTTTGATGAATTTTTTTGTTGAAGGAGCTAAATTTGAGTGAATTTTGATGAAATTTACTTTCATTTTTTTGGATTTTATATAAATTTTTAGTCAACTTGTAATAAAGGTATTTGAAACCACCTTCGATTTTTTTGAATTTTGATGAATTTTTTTGTTGGATGAGCTAAATTTGAGTGAATTTAGATGAAATTTACTTCAATTTTATTGGATTTTATATAAATTTTTAGTCAAATTGTAATAAAGGAAATTGAAACCAACTTCGATTTTTTTGGATTTTGATGAATTTTTTTGTTGGAGGAGCTAAATTTGAGTGAATTTAGATGAAATTTACTTCAATTTTTTTTGATTTCATATAAATTTTTAGTCAAATTGTAATAAAGGAATTTGAACCAACGTCGATTTTTTTGGATTTTGATGATTTTGGTTGTTGGAGGAGTTAAATGTGAGTAAATTTAGATGAAATTTAATTTTATTTTTTTGGATTTTATATAAATTTTTATTCAAATTGTAATAAAGGAATTTGAACCAACTTTTTTTTTTTGGATTTTGATGAGTTTTTTTGATGGAGGAGTTAAATTTGAGTGAATTTAGATGAAACTTACTTCTATTTTTTTTGATTTCATATAATTTTTAGTCAAATTGTTATAAAGGAATTTGAACCAACTTCGATTTTTTTGGATTTTGATGATTTTGGCTGTTGGAGGAGTTAAATTTGAGTAAATTTAGAAGAAATTAACAGCTTTTTTTGGAATTTATATAAATTTTTAGTCAAATTGTAATAAAGGAATTTGAAACCAACTTCGATTTTTTTGGATTTTGATGAATTTTTTTGTTGGTGGAGCTAAATTTGAGTGAATTTAGATGAAATTTACTTTTATTTTTTTGGATTTTATATAAATTTTTATTCAAATTGTTATAAAGGAATTTGAAACCACCTTCGATTTTTTTGGAATTTGATGAATTTTTTTGTTGGAGGAGCTAAATTTGAGTGAATTTAGATGAAATTTACTTTCATTTTTTTGGATTTTATATAAATTTTTAGTCAAATTGTAATAAAGTAATTTGAAACCAACTTCGATTTTTCTGGATTTTGATGAATTTTTTTGTTGGAGTAGCTAAATTTGAGTGAATTTAGATGAAATTTACTTCTATTTTTTTTGATTTCATATAAATTTTTAGCCAAATTGTCATAAAGGAATTTGAATCAACTTCGATTTTTTGGATTTGGATGAATTTTTTTGTTGGAGGAGCTAAATTTGAGTGAATTTAGATGAAATTTACTTCTATTTTTTTGGATTTTATATAAATTTTTAGTCAAATTGTTATAAAGGAATTTGAAACCACCTTCGTTTTTTTGGATTTTGATGAATTTTTTTGTTGGAGGAGGTATATTTGAATGAATTTAGATGAAATTTACTTCAATTTTTTTGGATTTTATATAAATTTTTATTCAAATTGTAATAAAGGAATTTGAAACCACCTTCAATTTTTTTGGATTTTGATGAATTTTTTTGTTGGAGGAGCTAAATTTGAGTGAATTTAGATGAAATTTACTTCTATTTTTTTTGATTTCATATAAATTTTTAGTCAAATTGTAATAAAGGAATTCGAACCAACGTCGATTTTTTTGGATTTTGATGATTTTGGTTGTTGGAGGAATTAAATTTGAGTAAATTTAGATGAAATTTAATTTTATTTTTTTGGATTTTATATAAATTTTTATTCAAATTGTAATAAAGGAATTTGAACAAACTTCGATTTTTTTGGATTTTGATGAGTTTTTTTGATGGAGGAGTTAAATTTGAGTGAATTTAGATGAAACTTACTTCTATTTTTTTTTGATTTCATATAATTTTTAGTCAAATTGTTAAAAAGGAATTTGAACCAACTTCGATTTTTTGGATTTTGATGATTTTGGCTGTTGGAGGAGTTAAATTTGAGTAAATTTAGAAGAAATTAACAGCTTTTTTTGGAATTTATATAAATTTTTAGTCAAATTGTAATAAAGGAATTTGAAACCACCTTCGATTTTTTTGGAATTTGATGGATTTTTTTGTTGGAGGAGCTAAATTTGAGTGAATTTAGATGAAATTTACTTTCATTTTTTTGGATTTTATATAAATTTTTAGTCAAATTGTAATAAAGTAATTTGAAACCAACTTCGATTTTTCTGGATTTTGATGAATGTTTTTGTTGGAGTAGCTAAATTTGAGTGAATTTAGATGAAATTTACTTCTATTTTTTTTGATTTCATATAAATTTTTAGTCAAATTGTAATAAAGGAAATTGAAACCAACTTCGATTTTTTTGGATTTTGATGAATTTTTTTGTTGGAGGAGCTAAATTTGAGTGAATTTAGATGAAATTTACTTCTATTTTTTTTGATTTCATATAAATTTTTAGTCAAATTGTAATAAAGGAATTTGAACCAACTTCGATTTTTTTGGATTTTGATGATTTTGGCTGTTGGAGGAGTTAAATTTGAGTAAATTTAGAAGAAATTAACAGCTTTTTTTGGAATTTATATAAATTTTTAGTCAAATTGTAATATAGGAATTTGAAACCAACTTCGATTTTTTTGGATTTTGATGAATTTTTTTGTTGGAGGAGCTAAATTTGAGTGAATTTAGATGAAATTTACTTCAATTTTTTGATTTTATATAAATTTTAAGTCAAATTGTAATAAAGTAATTTGAAACCACCATCGATTTTTTTGGATTTTGATGATTTTTTTTGTTGGAGGAGCTAAATTTGAGTGAATTTAGATGAAATTTACTTCAATTTTTTTGGATTTTATATAAATTTTTAGCCAAATTGTAATAAAGGAAATTGAAACCAACTTCGATTTTTTTGGATTTTGATGAATTTTTTTGTTGGTGGAGCTAAATTTGAGTGAATTTAGATGAAATTTACTTCAATTTTTTTTGGATTTTATATAAATTTTTAGTTAAATTGTAATGAAGGAAATTGAAACCAACTTCGATTTTTTTGGATTTTGATGAATTTTTTTGTTGGAGGAGCTAAATTTGAGTGAATTTAGATGAAATTTACTTCGATTTTTTTTGATTTCATATAAATTTTTAGTCAAATTGTAATAAAGGAATTTGAACCAACGTCGATTTTTTTGGATTTTGAAGAATTTTTTTGTTGGAGGAGCTAAATTTGAGTGAATTTAGATGAAATTTACATTCATTTTTTTGTATTTTATATAAATTTTTAGTCAAAATGTAATAAAGGAAATTGAAACCAACTTCGATTTTTTTGGATTTTGATGAATTTTTTTGTTGGAGGAGCTAAATTTGAGTGAATTTAGATGAAATTTACTTCAATTTTTTGATTTTATATCAATTTTTAGTCAAATTGTTATAAGGGAATTTGAACCAACTTCGATTTTTTTGGATTTTGCTGAATTTTTTTGTTGGAGGAGCTAAATTTAAGTGAATTTAGATGAAATTTACTTCTTTTTTTTTATTTCATATAAATTTTTTAGTCAAATTGTAATAAAGGAATTTGAACCAACGTCGATTTTTTTGGATTTTGATGATTTTGGTTGTTGGAGGAGTTAAATTTGAGTAAATTTAGATGAAATTTACTTTTATTTTTTGGATTTTATATAAATTTTTAGTCAAATTGTAATGAAGGAATATGAAACCACCTTCGATTTTTTTGGATTTTGATGAATTTTTTTGTTGAAGGAGCTAAATTTGAGTGAATTTTGATGAAATTTACTTTCATTTTTTTGGATTTTATATAAATTTTTAGTCAACTTGTAATAAAGGTATTTGAAACCACCTTCGATTTTTTTGGATTTTGATGAATTTTTTTGTTGGATGAGCTAAATTTGAGTGAATTTAGATGAAATTTACTTCAATTTTATTGGATTTTATATAAATTTTTAGTCAAATTGTAATAAAGGAAATTGAAACCAACTTCGATTTTTTTGGATTTTGATGAATTTTTTTGTTGGAGGAGCTAAATTTGAGTGAATGTAGATGAAATTTACTTATATTTTTTTTGATTTCATATAAATTTTTAGTCAAATTGTAATAAAGGAATTTGAACCAACGTCGATTTTTTTGGATTTTGATGATTTTGGTTGTTGGAGGAGTTAAATTTGAGTAAATTTAGAGGAAATTTAATTTTATTTTTTTGGATTTTATATAAATTTTTATTCAAATTGTAATAAAGGAATTTGAACCAACTTCGATTTTTTTGGATTTTGATGAGTTTTTTTGATGGAGGAGTTAAATTTGAGTGAATTTAGATGAAACTTACTTCTATTTTTTTTGATTTCATATAATTTTTAGTCAAATTGTAATAAAGGAATTTGAACCAACTTCGATTTTTTTGGATTTTGATGATTTTGGCTGTTGGAGGAGTTAAATTTGAGTAAATTTAGAAGAAATTAACAGCTTTTTTTGGAATTTATATAAATTTTTAGTCAAATTGTAATAAAGGAATTTGAAACCAACTTCGATTTTTTTGGATTTTGATGTATTTTTTTGTTGGTGGAGCTAAATTTGAGTGAATTTAGATGAAATTTACTTTTATTTTTTTGGATTTTATATAAATTTTTATTCAAATTGTTATAAAGGAATTTGAAACCACCTTCGATTTTTTTGGAATTTGATGAATTTTTTTGTTGGAGGAGCTAAATTTGAGTGAATTTAGATGAAATTTACTTTCATTTTTTTGGATTTTATATAAATTTTTAGTCAAATTGTAATAAAGTAATTTGAACCAACTTCGATTTTTTTGGATTTTGATGAATTTTTTTGTTGGAGGAGCTAAATTTGAGTGAATTTAGATGAAATTTACTTCTATTTTTTTTGATTTCATATAAATTTTTAGCCAAATTGTCATAAAGGAATTTGAATCAACTTCGATTTTTTGGATTTGGATGAATATTTTTGTTGGAGGAGCTAAATTTGAGTGAATTTAGATGAAATTTACTTCTATTTTTTTGGATTTTATATAAATTTTTAGTCAAATTGTTATAAAGGAATTTGAAACCACCTTCGTTTTTTTGGATTTTGATGAATTTTTTGTTGGAGGAGGTAAATTTGAATGAATTTAGATGAAATTTACTTCAATTTTTTTGGATTTTATATAAATTTTTATTCAAATTGTAATAAAGGAATTTGAAACCACCTTCGATTTTTTTGGATTTGGATGAATTTTTTTGTTGGAGGAGTTAAATTTGAGTAAATTTAGATGAAATTTACTTTTATTTTTTGGATTTTATATAAATTTTTAGTCAAATTGTAATAAAGGAATATGAAACCACCTTCGATTTTTTTGGATTTTGATGAATTTTTTTGTTGAAGGAGCTAAATTTGAGTGAATTTTGATGAAATTTACTTTCATTTTTTTTGGATTTTATATAAATTTTTAGTCAACTTGTAATAAAGGTATTTGAAACCACCTTCGATTTTTTTGAATTTTGATGAATTTTTTTGTTGGATGAGCTAAATTTGAGTGAATTTAGATGAAATTTACTTCAATTTTATTGGATTTTATATAAATTTTTAGTCAAATTGTAATAAAGGAAATTGAAACCAACTTCGATTTTTTTGGATTTTGATGAATTTTTTTGTTGGAGGAGCTAAATTTGAGTGAATTTAGATGAAATTTACTTCTATTTTTTTTGATTTCATATAAATTTTTAGTCATATTGTAATAAAGGAATTTGAACCAACGTCGATTTTTTTGGATTTTGATGATTTTGATTGTTGGAGGAGTTAAATTTGAGTAAATTTAGATGAAATTTAATTTTATTTTTTTGGATTTTATATAAATTTTTCTTCAAATTGTAATAAAGGAATTTGAACCAACTTCGATTTTTTTGGATTTTGATGAGTTTTTTTGATGGAGGAGTTAAATTTGAGTGAATTTAGATGAATCTTACTTCTATTTTTTTTGATTTCATATAATTTTTAGTCAAATTGTTATAAAGGAATTTGAACCAACGTCGATTTTTTTGGATTTTGATGATTTTGGTTGTTGGAGGAGTTAAATGTGAGTAAATTTAGATGAAATTTAATTTTATTTTTTTGGATTTTATATAAATTTTTATTCAAATTGTAATAAAGGAATTTGAACCAACTTCGATTTTTTTGGATTTTGATGAGTTTTTTTGATGGAGGAGTTAAATTTGAGTGAATTTAGATGAAACTTACTTCTATTTTTTTTGATTTCATATAATTTTTAGTCAAATTGTTATAAAGGAATTTGAACCAACTTCGATTTTTTTGGATTTTGATGATTTTGGCTGTTGGAGGAGTTAAATTTGAGTAAATTTAGAAGAAATTAACAGCTTTTTTTGGAATTTATATAAATTTTTAGTCAAATTGTAATAAAGGAATTTGAAACCAACTTCGATTTTTTTGGATTTTGATGAATTTTTTTGTTGGTGGAGCTAAATTTGAGTGAATTTAGATGAAATTTACTTTTATTTTTTTGGATTTTATATAAATTTTTATTCAAATTGTTATAAAGGAATTTGAAACCACCTTCGATTTTTTTGGAATTTGATGAATTTTTTTGTTGGAGGAGCTAAATTTGAGTGAATTTAGATGAAATTTACTTTCATTTTTTTGGATTTTATATAAATTTTTAGTCAAATTGTAATAAAGTAATTTGAAACCAACTTCGATTTTTCTGGATTTTGATGAATTTTTTTGTTGGAGTAGCTAAATTTGAGTGAATTTAGATGAAATTTACTTCTATTTTTTTTGATTTCATATAAATTTTTAGCCAAATTGTCATAAAGGAATTTGAATCAACTTCGATTTTTTGGATTTGGATGAATTTTTTTGTTGGAGGAGCTAAATTTGAGTGAATTTAGATGAAATTTACTTCTATTTTTTTGGATTTTATATAAATTTTTAGTCAAATTGTTATAAAGGAATTTGAAACCACCTTCGTTTTTTTGGATTTTGATGAATTTTTTTGTTGGAGGAGGTAAATTTGAATGAATTTAGATGAAATTTACTTCAATTTTTTTGGATTTTATATAAATTTTTATTCAAATTGTAATAAAGGAATTTGAAACCACCTTCAATTTTTTTGGATTTTGATGAATTTTTTTGTTGGAGGAGCTAAATTTGAGTGAATTTAGATGAAATTTACTTCTATTTTTTTTGATTTCATATAAATTTTTAGTCAAATTGTAATAAAGGAATTCGAACCAACGTCGATTTTTTTGGATTTTGATGATTTTGGTTGTTGGAGGAATTAAATTTGAGTAAATTTAGATGAAATTTAATTTTATTTTTTTGGATTTTATATAAATTTTTATTCAAATTGTAATAAAGGAATTTGAACAAACTTCGATTTTTTTGGATTTTGATGAGTTTTTTTGATGGAGGAGTTAAATTTGAGTGAATTTAGATGAAACTTACTTCTATTTTTTTTTGATTTCATATAATTTTTAGTCAAATTGTTAAAAAGGAATTTGAACCAACTTCGATTTTTTTGGATTTTGATGATTTTGGCTGTTGGAGGAGTTAAATTTGAGTAAATTTAGAAGAAATTAACAGCTTTTTTTGGAATTTATATAAATTTTTAGTCAAATTGTAATAAAGGAATTTGAAACCACCTTCGATTTTTTTGGATTTTGATGAATTTTTTTGTTGGTGGAGCTAAATTTGAGTGAATTTAGATGAAATTTACTTTTATTTTTTTGGATTTTATATAAATTTTTATTCAAATTGTTATAAAGGAATTTGAAACCACCTTCGATTTTTTTGGAATTTGATGAATTTTTTTGTTGGAGGAGCTAAATTTGAGTGAATTTAGATGAAATTTACTTTCATTTTTTTGGATTTTATATAAATTTTTAGTCAAATTGTAATAAAGTAATTTGAAACCAACTTCGATTTTTCTGGATTTTGATGAATTTTTTTGTTGGAGTAGCTAAATTTGAGTGAATTTAGATGAAATTTACTTCTATTTTTTTTGATTTCATATAAATTTTTAGCCAAATTGTCATAAAGGAATTTGAATCAACTTCGATTTTTTGGATTTGGATGAATTTTTTTGTTGGAGGAGCTAAATTTGAGTGAATTTAGATGAAATTTACTTCTATTTTTTTGGATTTTATATAAATTTTTAGTCAAATTGTTATAAAGGAATTTGAAACCACCTTCGTTTTTTTGGATTTTGATGAATTTTTTTGTTGGAGGAGGTAAATTTGAATGAATTTAGATGAAATTTACTTCAATTTTTTTGGATTTTATATAAATTTTTATTCAAATTGTAATAAAGGAATTTGAAACCACCTTCAATTTTTTTGGATTTTGATGAATTTTTTTGTTGGAGGAGCTAAATTTGAGTGAATTTAGATGAAATTTACTTCTATTTTTTTTGATTTCATATAAATTTTTAGTCAAATTGTAATAAAGGAATTCGAACCAACGTCGATTTTTTTGGATTTTGATGATTTTGGTTGTTGGAGGAATTAAATTTGAGTAAATTTAGATGAAATTTAATTTTATTTTTTTGGATTTTATATAAATTTTTATTCAAATTGTAATAAAGGAATTTGAACAAACTTCGATTTTTTTGGATTTTGATGAGTTTTTTTGATGGAGGAGTTAAATTTGAGTGAATTTAGATGAAACTTACTTCTATTTTTTTTTGATTTCATATAATTTTTAGTCAAATTGTTAAAAAGGAATTTGAACCAACTTCGATTTTTTTGGATTTTGATGATTTTGGCTGTTGGAGGAGTTAAATTTGAGTAAATTTAGAAGAAATTAACAGCTTTTTTTGGAATTTATATAAATTTTTAGTCAAATTGTAATAAAGGAATTTGAAACCACCTTCGATTTTTTTGGAATTTGATGGATTTTTTTGTTGGAGGAGCTAAATTTGAGTGAATTTAGATGAAATTTACTTTCATTTTTTTGGATTTTATATAAATTTTTAGTCAAATTGTAATAAAGTAATTTGAATCCAACTTCGATTTTTCTGGATTTTGATGAATGTTTTTGTTGGAGTAGCTAAATTTGAGTGAATTTAGATGAAATTTACTTCTATTTTTTTTGATTTCATATAAATTTTTAGTCAAATTGTAATAAAGGAAATTGAAACCAACTTCGATTTTTTTGGATTTTGATGAATTTTTTTGTTGGAGGAGCTAAATTTGAGTGAATTTAGATGAAATTTACTTCTATTTTTTTTGATTTCATATAAATTTTTAGTCAAATTGTAATAAAGGAATTTGAACCAACTTCGATTTTTTTGGATTTTGATGATTTTGGCTGTTGGAGGAGTTAAATTTGAGTAAATTTAGAAGAAATTAACAGCTTTTTTTGGAATTTATATAAATTTTTAGTCAAATTGTAATAAAGGAATTTGAAACCAACTTCGATTTTTTTGGATTTTGATGAATTTTTTTGTTGGAGGAGCTAAATTTGAGTGAATTTAGATGAAATTTACTTCAATTTTTTGATTTTATATAAATTTTAAGTCAAATTGTAATAAAGTAATTTGAAACCACCATCGATTTTTTTGGATTTTGATGATTTTTTTTGTTGGAGGAGCTAAATTTGAGTGAATTTAGATGAAATTTACTTCAATTTTTTTGGATTTTATATAAATTTTTAGCCAAATTGTAATAAAGGAAATTGAAACCAACTTCGATTTTTTTGGATTTTGATGAATTTTTTTGTTGGTGGAGCTAAATTTGAGTGAATTTAGATGAAATTTACTTCAATTTTTTTTGGATTTTATATAAATTTTTAGTTAAATTGTAATGAAGGAAATTGAAACCAACTTCGATTTTTTTGGATTTTGATGAATTTTTTTGTTGGAGGAGCTAAATTTGAGTGAATTTAGATGAAATTTACTTCGATTTTTTTTGATTTCATATAAATTTTTAGTCAAATTGTAATAAAGGAATTTGAACCAACGTCGATTTTTTTGGATTTTGAAGAATTTTTTTGTTGGAGGAGCTAAATTTGAGTGAATTTAGATGAAATTTACATTCATTTTTTTGTATTTTATATAAATTTTTAGTCAAAATGTAATAAAGGAAATTGAAACCAACTTCGATTTTTTTGGATTTTGATGAATTTTTTTGTTGGAGGAGCTAAATTTGAGTGAATTTAGATGAAATTTACTTCAATTTTTTGATTTTATATCAATTTTTAGTCAAATTGTTATAAGGGAATTTGAACCAACTTCGATTTTTTTGGATTTTGCTGAATTTTTTTGTTGGAGGAGCTAAATTTAAGTGAATTTAGATGAAATTTACTTCTTTTTTTTTATTTCATATAAATTTTTTAGTCAAATTGTAATAAAGGAATTTGAACCAACGTCGATTTTTTTGGATTTTGATGATTTTGGTTGTTGGAGGAGTTAAATTTGAGTAAATTTAGATGAAATTTACTTTTATTTTTTGGATTTTATATAAATTTTTAGTCAAATTGTAATGAAGGAATATGAAACCACCTTCGATTTTTTTGGATTTTGATGAATTTTTTTGTTGAAGGAGCTAAATTTGAGTGAATTTTGATGAAATTTACTTTCATTTTTTTGGATTTTATATAAATTTTTAGTCAACTTGTAATAAAGGTATTTGAAACCACCTTCGATTTTTTTGGATTTTGATGAATTTTTTTGTTGGATGAGCTAAATTTGAGTGAATTTAGATGAAATTTACTTCAATTTTATTGGATTTTATATAAATTTTTAGTCAAATTGTAATAAAGGAAATTGAAACCAACTTCGATTTTTTTGGATTTTGATGAATTTTTTTGTTGGAGGAGCTAAATTTGAGTGAATGTAGATGAAATTTACTTATATTTTTTTTGATTTCATATAAATTTTTAGTCAAATTGTAATAAAGGAATTTGAACCAACGTCGATTTTTTTGGATTTTGATGATTTTGGTTGTTGGAGGAGTTAAATTTGAGTAAATTTAGAGGAAATTTAATTTTATTTTTTTGGATTTTATATAAATTTTTATTCAAATTGTAATAAAGGAATTTGAACCAACTTCGATTTTTTTGGATTTTGATGAGTTTTTTTGATGGAGGAGTTAAATTTGAGTGAATTTAGATGAAACTTACTTCTATTTTTTTTTGATTTCATATAATTTTTAGTCAAATTGTAATAAAGGAATTTGAACCAACTTCGATTTTTTTGGATTTTGATGATTTTGGCTGTTGGAGGAGTTAAATTTGAGTAAATTTAGAAGAAATTAACAGCTTTTTTTGGAATTTATATAAATTTTTAGTCAAATTGTAATAAAGGAATTTGAAACCAACTTCGATTTTTTTGGATTTTGATGTATTTTTTTGTTGGTGGAGCTAAATTTGAGTGAATTTAGATGAAATTTACTTTTATTTTTTTGGATTTTATATAAATTTTTATTCAAATTGTTATAAAGGAATTTGAAACCACCTTCGATTTTTTTGGAATTTGATGAATTTTTTTGTTGGAGGAGCTAAATTTGAGTGAATTTAGATGAAATTTACTTTCATTTTTTTGGATTTTATATAAATTTTTAGTCAAATTGTAATAAAGTAATTTGAAACCAACTTCGATTTTTCTGGATTTTGATGAATTTTTTTGTTGGAGTAGCTAAATTTGAGTGAATTTAGATGAAATTTACTTCTATTTTTTTTGATTTCATATAAATTTTTAGCCAAATTGTCATAAAGGAATTTGAATCAACTTCGATTTTTTGGATTTGGATGAATTTTTTTGTTGGAGGAGCTAAATTTGAGTGAATTTAGATGAAATTTACTTCTATTTTTTTGGATTTTATATAAATTTTTAGTCAAATTGTTATAAAGGAATTTGAAACCACCTTCGTTTTTTTGGATTTTGATGAATTTTTTTGTTGGAGGAGGTAAATTTGAATGAATTTAGATGAAATTTACTTCAATTTTTTTGGATTTTATATAAATTTTTATTCAAATTGTAATAAAGGAATTTGAAACCACCTTCAATTTTTTTGGATTTTGATGAATTTTTTTGTTGGAGGAGCTAAATTTGAGTGAATTTAGATGAAATTTACTTCTATTTTTTTTGATTTCATATAAATTTTTAGTCAAATTGTAATAAAGGAATTCGAACCAACGTCGATTTTTTTGGATTTTGATGATTTTGGTTGTTGGAGGAATTAAATTTGAGTAAATTTAGATGAAATTTAATTTTATTTTTTTGGATTTTATATAAATTTTTATTCAAATTGTAATAAAGGAATTTGAACAAACTTCGATTTTTTTGGATTTTGATGAGTTTTTTTGATGGAGGAGTTAAATTTGAGTGAATTTAGATGAAACTTACTTCTATTTTTTTTTGATTTCATATAATTTTTAGTCAAATTGTTAAAAAGGAATTTGAACCAACTTCGATTTTTTTGGATTTTGATGATTTTGGCTGTTGGAGGAGTTAAATTTGAGTAAATTTAGAAGAAATTAACAGCTTTTTTTGGAATTTATATAAATTTTTAGTCAAATTGTAATAAAGGAATTTGAAACCACCTTCGATTTTTTTGGAATTTGATGGATTTTTTTGTTGGAGGAGCTAAATTTGAGTGAATTTAGATGAAATTTACTTTCATTTTTTTGGATTTTATATAAATTTTTAGTCAAATTGTAATAAAGTAATTTGAATCCAACTTCGATTTTTCTGGATTTTGATGAATGTTTTTGTTGGAGTAGCTAAATTTGAGTGAATTTAGATGAAATTTACTTCTATTTTTTTTGATTTCATATAAATTTTTAGTCAAATTGTAATAAAGGAAATTGAAACCAACTTCGATTTTTTTGGATTTTGATGAATTTTTTTGTTGGAGGAGCTAAATTTGAGTGAATTTAGATGAAATTTACTTCTATTTTTTTTGATTTCATATAAATTTTTAGTCAAATTGTAATAAAGGAATTTGAACCAACTTCGATTTTTTTGGATTTTGATGATTTTGGCTGTTGGAGGAGTTAAATTTGAGTAAATTTAGAAGAAATTAACAGCTTTTTTTGGAATTTATATAAATTTTTAGTCAAATTGTAATAAAGGAATTTGAAACCAACTTCGATTTTTTTGGATTTTGATGAATTTTTTTGTTGGAGGAGCTAAATTTGAGTGAATTTAGATGAAATTTACTTCAATTTTTTGATTTTATATAAATTTTAAGTCAAATTGTAATAAAGTAATTTGAAACCACCATCGATTTTTTTGGATTTTGATGATTTTTTTTGTTGGAGGAGCTAAATTTGAGTGAATTTAGATGAAATTTACTTCAATTTTTTTGGATTTTATATAAATTTTTAGCCAAATTGTAATAAAGGAAATTGAAACCAACTTCGATTTTTTTGGATTTTGATGAATTTTTTTGTTGGTGGAGCTAAATTTGAGTGAATTTAGATGAAATTTACTTCAATTTTTTTTGGATTTTATATAAATTTTTAGTTAAATTGTAATGAAGGAAATTGAAACCAACTTCGATTTTTTTGGATTTTGATGAATTTTTTTGTTGGAGGAGCTAAATTTGAGTGAATTTAGATGAAATTTACTTCGATTTTTTTTGATTTCATATAAATTTTTAGTCAAATTGTAATAAAGGAATTTGAACCAACGTCGATTTTTTTGGATTTTGAAGAATTTTTTTGTTGGAGGAGCTAAATTTGAGTGAATTTAGATGAAATTTACATTCATTTTTTTGTATTTTATATAAATTTTTAGTCAAAATGTAATAAAGGAAATTGAAACCAACTTCGATTTTTTTGGATTTTGATGAATTTTTTTGTTGGAGGAGCTAAATTTGAGTGAATTTAGATGAAATTTACTTCAATTTTTTGATTTTATATCAATTTTTAGTCAAATTGTTATAAGGGAATTTGAACCAACTTCGATTTTTTTGGATTTTGCTGAATTTTTTTGTTGGAGGAGCTAAATTTAAGTGAATTTAGATGAAATTTACTTCTTTTTTTTTATTTCATATAAATTTTTTAGTCAAATTGTAATAAAGGAATTTGAACCAACGTCGATTTTTTTGGATTTTGATGATTTTGGTTGTTGGAGGAGTTAAATTTGAGTAAATTTAGATGAAATTTACTTTTATTTTTTGGATTTTATATAAATTTTTAGTCAAATTGTAATGAAGGAATATGAAACCACCTTCGATTTTTTTGGATTTTGATGAATTTTTTTGTTGAAGGAGCTAAATTTGAGTGAATTTTGATGAAATTTACTTTCATTTTTTTGGATTTTATATAAATTTTTAGTCAACTTGTAATAAAGGTATTTGAAACCACCTTCGATTTTTTTGGATTTTGATGAATTTTTTTGTTGGATGAGCTAAATTTGAGTGAATTTAGATGAAATTTACTTCAATTTTATTGGATTTTATATAAATTTTTAGTCAAATTGTAATAAAGGAAATTGAAACCAACTTCGATTTTTTTGGATTTTGATGAATTTTTTTGTTGGAGGAGCTAAATTTGAGTGAATGTAGATGAAATTTACTTATATTTTTTTTGATTTCATATAAATTTTTAGTCAAATTGTAATAAAGGAATTTGAACCAACGTCGATTTTTTTGGATTTTGATGATTTTGGTTGTTGGAGGAGTTAAATTTGAGTAAATTTAGAGGAAATTTAATTTTATTTTTTTGGATTTTATATAAATTTTTATTCAAATTGTAATAAAGGAATTTGAACCAACTTCGATTTTTTTGGATTTTGATGAGTTTTTTTGATGGAGGAGTTAAATTTGAGTGAATTTAGATGAAACTTACTTCTATTTTTTTTTGATTTCATATAATTTTTAGTCAAATTGTAATAAAGGAATTTGAACCAACTTCGATTTTTTTGGATTTTGATGATTTTGGCTGTTGGAGGAGTTAAATTTGAGTAAATTTAGAAGAAATTAACAGCTTTTTTTGGAATTTATATAAATTTTTAGTCAAATTGTAATAAAGGAATTTGAAACCAACTTCGATTTTTTTGGATTTTGATGTATTTTTTTGTTGGTGGAGCTAAATTTGAGTGAATTTAGATGAAATTTACTTTTATTTTTTTGGATTTTATATAAATTTTTATTCAAATTGTTATAAAGGAATTTGAAACCACCTTCGATTTTTTTGGAATTTGATGAATTTTTTTGTTGGAGGAGCTAAATTTGAGTGAATTTAGATGAAATTTACTTTCATTTTTTTGGATTTTATATAAATTTTTAGTCAAATTGTAATAAAGGAATTTGAAACCACCTTCGATTTTTTTGGATTTGGATGAATTTTTTTGTTGGAGGAGTTAAATTTGAGTAAATTTAGATGAAATTTACTTTTATTTTTTGGATTTTATATAAATTTTTAGTCAAATTGTAATAAAGGAATATGAAACCACCTTCGATTTTTTTGGATTTTGATGAATTTTTTTGTTGAAGGAGCTAAATTTGAGTGAATTTTGATGAAATTTACTTTCATTTTTTTGGATTTTATATAAATTTTTAGTCAACTTGTAATAAAGGTATTTGAAACCACCTTCGATTTTTTTGAATTTTGATGAATTTTTTTGTTGGATGAGCTAAATTTGAGTGAATTTAGATGAAATTTACTTCAATTTTATTGGATTTTATATAAATTTTTAGTCAAATTGTAATAAAGGAAATTGAAACCAACTTCGATTTTTTTGGATTTTGATGAATTTTTTTGTTGGAGGAGCTAAATTTGAGTGAATTTAGATGAAATTTACTTCTATTTTTTTTGATTTCATATAAATTTTTAGTCAAATTGTAATAAAGGAATTTGAACCAACGTCGATTTTTTTGGATTTTGATGATTTTGGTTGTTGGAGGAGTTAAATTTGAGTAAATTTAGATGAAATTTAATTTTATTTTTTTGGATTTTATATAAATTTTTCTTCAAATTGTAATAAAGGAATTTGAACCAACTTCGATTTTTTTGGATTTTGATGAGTTTTTTTGATGGAGGAGTTAAATTTGAGTGAATTTAGATGAATCTTACTTCTATTTTTTTTGATTTCATATAATTTTTAGTCAAATTGTTATAAAGGAATTTGAACCAACTTCGATTTTTTTGGATTTTGATGATTTTGGCTGTTGGAGGAGTTAAATTTGAGTAAATTTAGAAGAAATTAACAGCTTTTTTTGGAATTTATATAAATTTTTAGTCAAATTGTAATAAAGGAATTTGAAACCAACTTCGATTTTTTTGGATTTTGATGAATTTTTTTGTTGGTGGAGCTAAATTTGAGTGAATTTAGATGAAATTTACTTTTATTTTTTTGGATTTTATATAAATTTTTATTCAAATTGTTATAAAGGAATTTGAAACCACCTTCGATTTTTTTGGAATTTGATGAATTTTTTTGTTGGAGGAGCTAAATTTGAGTGAATTTAGATGAAATTTACTTTCATTTTTTTGGATTTTATATAAATTTTTAGTCAAATTGTAATAAAGTAATTTGAAACCAACTTCGATTTTTCTGGATTTTGATGAATTTTTTTGTTGGAGTAGCTAAATTTGAGTGAATTTAGATGAAATTTACTTCTATTTTTTTTGATTTCATATAAATTTTTAGCCAAATTGTCATAAAGGAATTTGAATCAACTTCGATTTATTGGATTTGGATGAATTTTTTTGTTGGAGGAGCTAAATTTGAGTGAATTTAGATGAAATTTACTTCTATTTTTTTGGATTTTATATAAATTTCTAGTCAAATTGTTATAAAGGAATTTGAAACCACCTTCGTTTTTTTGGATTTTGATGAATTTTTTTGTTGGAGGAGGTAAATTTGAATGAATTTAGATGAAATTTACTTCAATTTTTTTTGATTTTATATAAATTTTTATTCAAATTGTAATAAAGGAATTTGAAACCACCTTCGATTTTTTTGGATTTGGATGAATTTTTTTGTTGGAGGAGCTAAATTTGAGTGAATTTAGATGAAATTTACTTCAATTTTTTGATTTTATATAAATTTTTAGTCAAATTGTAATAAAGTAATTTGAAACCACCATCGATTTTTTTGGATTTTGATGATTTTTTTTGTTGGAGGAGCTAAATTTGAGTGAATTTAGATGAAATTTACTTCAATTTTTTTGGATTTTATATAAATTTTTAGCCAAATTGTAATAAAGGAAATTGAAACCAACTTCGATTTTTTTGGATTTTGATGAATTTTTTTGTTGGTGGAGCTAAATTTGAGTGAATTTAGATGAAATTTACTTCAATTTTTTTTGGATTTTATATAAATTTTTAGTTAAATTGTAATGAAGGAAATTGAAACCAACTTCGATTTTTTTGGATTTTGATGAATTTTTTTGTTGGAGGAGCTAAATTTGAGTGAATTTAGATGAAATTTACTTCGATTTTTTTTGATTTCATATAAATTTTTAGTCAAATTGTAATAAAGGAATTTGAACCAACGTCGATTTTTTTGGATTTTGAAGAATTTTTTTGTTGGAGGAGCTAAATTTGAGTGAATTTAGATGAAATTTACATTCATTTTTTTGTATTTTATATAAATTTTTAGTCAAAAAGTAATAAAGGAAATTGAAACCAACTTCGATTTTTTTGGATTTTGATGAATTTTTTTGTTGGAGGAGCTAAATTTGAGTGAATTTAGATGAAATTTACTTCAATTTTTTGATTTTATATCAATTTTTAGTCAAATTGTTATAAGGGAATTTGAACCAACTTCGATTTTTTTGGATTTTGCTGAATTTTTTTGTTGGAGGAGCTAAATTTAAGTGAATTTAGATGAAATTTACTTCTTTTTTTTTATTTCATATAAATTTTTTAGTCAAATTGTAATAAAGGAATTTGAACCAACGTCGATTTTTTTGGATTTTGATGATTTTGGTTGTTGGAGGAGTTAAATTTGAGTAAATTTAGATGAAATTTACTTTTATTTTTTGGATTTTATATAAATTTTTAGTCAAATTGTAATGAAGGAATATGAAACCACCTTCGATTTTTTTGGATTTTGATGAATTTTTTTGTTGAAGGAGCTAAATTTGAGTGAATTTTGATGAAATTTACTTTCATTTTTTTGGATTTTATATAAATTTTTAGTCAACTTGTAATAAAGGTATTTGAAACCACCTTCGATTTTTTTGGATTTTGATGAATTTTTTTGTTGGATGAGCTAAATTTGAGTGAATTTAGATGAAATTTACTTCAATTTTATTGGATTTTATATAAATTTTTAGTCAAATTGTAATAAAGGAAATTGAAACCAACTTCGATTTTTTTGGATTTTGATGAATTTTTTTGTTGGAGGAGCTAAATTTGAGTGAATGTAGATGAAATTTACTTATATTTTTTTTGATTTCATATAAATTTTTAGTCAAATTGTAATAAAGGAATTTGAACCAACGTCGATTTTTTTGGATTTTGATGATTTTGGTTGTTGGAGGAGTTAAATTTGAGTAAATTTAGAGGAAATTTAATTTTATTTTTTTGGATTTTATATAAATTTTTATTCAAATTGTAATAAAGGAATTTGAACCAACTTCGATTTTTTTGGATTTTGATGAGTTTTTTTGATGGAGGAGTTAAATTTGAGTGAATTTAGATGAAACTTACTTCTATTTTTTTTGATTTCATATAATTTTTAGTCAAATTGTAATAAAGGAATTTGAACCAACTTCGATTTTTTTGGATTTTGATGATTTTGGCTGTTGGAGGAGTTAAATTTGAGTAAATTTAGAAGAAATTAACAGCTTTTTTTGGAATTTATATAAATTTTTAGTCAAATTGTAATAAAGGAATTTGAAACCAACTTCGATTTTTTTGGATTTTGATGTATTTTTTTGTTGGTGGAGCTAAATTTGAGTGAATTTAGATGAAATTTACTTTTATTTTTTTGGATTTTATATAAATTTTTATTCAAATTGTTATAAAGGAATTTGAAACCACCTTCGATTTTTTTGGAATTTGATGAATTTTTTTGTTGGAGGAGCTAAATTTGAGTGAATTTAGATGAAATTTACTTTCATTTTTTTGGATTTTATATAAATTTTTAGTCAAATTGTAATAAAGTAATTTGAACCAACTTCGATTTTTTTGGATTTTGATGAATTTTTTTGTTGGAGGAGCTAAATTTGAGTGAATTTAGATGAAATTTACTTCTATTTTTTTTGATTTCATATAAATTTTTAGCCAAATTGTCATAAAGGAATTTGAATCAACTTCGATTTTTTGGATTTGGATGAATATTTTTGTTGGAGGAGCTAAATTTGAGTGAATTTAGATGAAATTTACTTCTATTTTTTTGGATTTTATATAAATTTTTAGTCAAATTGTTATAAAGGAATTTGAAACCACCTTCGTTTTTTTGGATTTTGATGAATTTTTTGTTGGAGGAGGTAAATTTGAATGAATTTAGATGAAATTTACTTCAATTTTTTTGGATTTTATATAAATTTTTATTCAAATTGTAATAAAGGAATTTGAAACCACCTTCGATTTTTTTGGATTTGGATGAATTTTTTTGTTGGAGGAGTTAAATTTGAGTAAATTTAGATGAAATTTACTTTTATTTTTTGGATTTTATATAAATTTTTAGTCAAATTGTAATAAAGGAATATGAAACCACCTTCGATTTTTTTGGATTTTGATGAATTTTTTTGTTGAAGGAGCTAAATTTGAGTGAATTTTGATGAAATTTACTTTCATTTTTTTGGATTTTATATAAATTTTTAGTCAACTTGTAATAAAGGTATTTGAAACCACCTTCGATTTTTTTGAATTTTGATGAATTTTTTTGTTGGATGAGCTAAATTTGAGTGAATTTAGATGAAATTTACTTCAATTTTATTGGATTTTATATAAATTTTTAGTCAAATTGTAATAAAGGAAATTGAAACCAACTTCGATTTTTTTGGATTTTGATGAATTTTTTTGTTGGAGGAGCTAAATTTGAGTGAATTTAGATGAAATTTACTTCTATTTTTTTTGATTTCATATAAATTTTTAGTCAAATTGTAATAAAGGAATTTGAACCAACGTCGATTTTTTTGGATTTTGATGAATTTTTTTGTTGGAGGAGCTAAATTTGAGTGAATTTAGATGAAATTTACATTCATTTTTTTGTATTTTATATAAATTTTTAGTCAAAATGTAATAAAGGAAATTGAAACCAACTTCGATTTTTTTGGATTTTGATGAATTTTTTTGTTGGAGGAGCTAAATTTGAGTGAATTTAGATGAAATTTACTTCAATTTTTTGATTTTATATCAATTTTTAGTCAAATTGTTATAAAGGAATTTGAACCAACTTCGATTTTTTTGGATTTTGCTGAATTTTTTTGTTGGAGGAGCTAAATTTGAGTGAATTTAGATGAAATTTACTTCTTTTTTTTTTATTTCATATAAATTTTTTAGTCAAATTGTAATAAAGGAATTTGAACCAACGTCGATTTTTTTGGATTTTGATGATTTTGGTTGTTGGAGGAGTTAAATTTGAGTAAATTTAGATGAAATTAACACCTTTTTTTGGAATTTATATAAATTTTTAGTCAAATTGTAATAAAGGAATTTGAAACCAACTTCGATTTTTTTGGATTTTGATGAATTTTTTTGTTGGTGGAGCTAAATTTGAGTGAATTTTGATGAAATTTACTTTCATTTTTTTGGATTTTATATAAATTTTTAGTCAACTTGTAATAAAGGTATTTGAAACCACCTTCGATTTTTTTGGATTTTGATGAATTTTTTTGTTGGATGAGCTAAATTTGAGTGAATTTAGATGAAATTTACTTCAATTTTTTTTGATTTTATATAAATTTTTAGTCAAATTGTAATAAAGGAAATTGAACCCAACTTCGATTTTTTTGGATTTTGATGAATTTTTTTGTTGGAGGAGCTAAATTTGAGTGAATTTAGATGAAATTTACTTCTATTTTTTTTGATTTCATATAAATTTTTAGTCAAATTGTAATAAAGGAATTTGAAACCAACTTCGATTTTTTTGGATTTTGATGATTTTTTTTGTTGGTGGAGCTAAATTTGAGTGAATTTAGATGAAATTTACTTTTATTTTTTTGGATTTTATATAAATTTTTATTCAAATTGTTATAAAGGAATTTGAAACCACCTTCGATTTTTTTGGAATTTGATGAATTTTTTTGTTGGAGGAGCCAAATTTGAGTGAATTTAGATGAAATTTACTTTCATTTTTTTGGATTTTATATAAATTTTTAGTCAAATTGTAATAAAGTAATTTGAAACCAACTTCGATTTTTTTGGATTTTGATGAATTTTTTTGTTGGAGGAGCTAAATTTGAGTGAATTTAGATGAAATTTACTTCTATTTTTTTGGATTTTATATAAATTTTTAGTCAAATTGTTATAAAGGAATTTGAAACCACCTTCGTTTTTTTGGATTTTGATGAATTTTTTTGTTGGAGGAGGTAAATTTGAATGAATTTAGATGAAATTTACTTCAATTTTTTTGGATTTTATATAAATTTTTATTCAAATTGTAATAAAGGAATTTGAAACCACCTTCGTTTTTTTTTGGATTTGGATGAATTTTTTTGTTGGAGGAGCTAAATTTGAGTGAATTTAGATGAAATTTACTTCTTTTTTTTTATTTCATATAAATTTTTAGTCAAATTGTAATAAAGGCATTTGGACCAACGTCGATTTTTTTGGATTTTGATGATTTTGGTTGTTGGAGGAGTTAAATTTGAGTAAATTTAGATGAAATTTACTTTTATTTTTTTGGATTTTATATAAATTTTTAGTCAAATTGTAATAAAGGAATTTGAACCAACTTCGATTTTTTTGGATTTTGATGAGTTTTTTTGATGGAGGAGTTAAATTTGAGTGAATTTAGATGAAACTTACTTCTATTTTTTTTTATTTCATATAAATTTTTAGTCAAATTGTAATAAAGGAATTTGAACCAACTTCGATTTTTTTGGATTTTGCTGATTTTGGCTGTTGGAGGAGTTAAATTTGAGTAAATTTAGAAGAAATTAACACCTTTTTTTGGAATTTATATAAATTTTTAGTCAAATTGTAATAAAGGAATTTGAAACCAACTTCGATTTTTTTGGATTTTGATGATTTTTTTTGTTGGTGGAGCTAAATTTGAGTGAATTTAGATGAAATTTACTTTTATTTTTTTGGATTTTATATAAATTTTTATTCAAATTGTTATAAAGGAATTTGAAACCACCTTCGATTTTTTTGGAATTTGATGAATTTTTTTGTTGGAGGAGCTAAATTTGAGTGAATTTAGATGAAATTTACTTTCATTTTTTTGGATTTTATATAAATTTTTAGTCAAATTGTAATAAAGTAATTTGAAACCAACTTCGATTTTTTTGGATTTTGATGAATTTTTTTGTTGGAGGAGCTAAATTTGAGTGAATTTAGATGAAATTTACTTCTATTTTTTTGGATTTTATATAAATTTTTAGTCAAATTGTTATAAAGGAATTTGAAACCACCTTCGTTTTTTTGGATTTTGATGAATTTTTTTGTTGGAGGAGGTAAATTTGAATGAATTTAGATGAAATTTACTTCAATTTTTTTGGATTTTATATAAATTTTTATTCAAATTGTAATAAAGGAATTTGAAACCACCTTCGATTTTTTTGGATTTGGATGAATTTTTTTGTTGGAGGAGTTAAATTTGAGTAAATTTAGATGAAATTTACTTTTATTTTTTGGATTTTATATAAATTTTTAGTCAAATTGTAATAAAGGAATATGAAACCACCTTCGATTTTTTTGGATTTTGATGAATTTTTTTGTTGAAGGAGCTAAATTTGAGTGAATTTTGATGAAATTTACTTTCATTTTTTTGGATTTTATATAAATTTTTAGTCAACTTGTAATAAAGGTATTTGAAACCACCTTCGATTTTTTTGAATTTTGATGAATTTTTTTGTTGGATGAGCTAAATTTGAGTGAATTTAGATGAAATTTACTTCAATTTTATTGGATTTTATATAAATTTTTAGTCAAATTGTAATAAAGGAAATTGAAACCAACTTCGATTTTTTTGGATTTTGATGAATTTTTTTGTTGGAGGAGCTAAATTTGAGTGAATTTAGATGAAATTTACTTCTATTTTTTTTGATTTCATATAAATTTTTAGTCAAATTGTAATAAAGGAATTTGAACCAACGTCGATTTTTTTGGATTTTGACGATTTTGGTTGTTGGAGGAGTTAAATTTGAGTAAATTTAGATGAAATTTAATTTTATTTTTTTGGATTTTATATAAATTTTTCTTCAAATTGTAATAAAGGAATTTGAACCAACTTCGATTTTTTTGGATTTTGATGAGTTTTTTTGATGGAGGAGTTAAATTTGAGTGAATTTAGATGAAACTTACTTCTATTTTTTTTGATTTCATATAATTTTTAGTCAAATTGTTATAAAGGAATTTGAACCAACTTCGATTTTTTTGGATTTTGATGATTTTGGCTGTTGGAGGAGTTAAATTTGAGTAAATTTAGAAGAAATTAACAGCTTTTTTTGGAATTTATATAAATTTTTAGTCAAATTGTAATAAAGGAATTTGAAACCAACTTCGATTTTTTTGGATTTTGATGAATTTTTTTGTTGGTGGAGCTAAATTTGAGTGAATTTAGATGAAATTTACTTTTATTTTTTTGGATTTTATATAAATTTTTATTCAAATTGTTATAAAGGAATTTGAAACCACCTTCGATTTTTTTGGAATTTGATGAATTTTTTTGTTGGAGGAGCTAAATTTGAGTGAATTTAGATGAAATTTACTTTCATTTTTTTGGATTTTATATAAATTTTTAGTCAAATTGTAATAAAGTAATTTGAAACCAACTTCGATTTTTCTGGATTTTGATGAATTTTTTTGTTGGAGTAGCTAAATTTGAGTGAATTTAGATGAAATTTACTTCTATTTTTTTTGATTTCATATAAATTTTCAGCCAAATTGTCATAAAGGAATTTGAATCAACTTCGATTTATTGGATTTGGATGAATTTTTTTGTTGGAGGAGCTAAATTTGAGTGAATTTAGATGAAATTTACTTCTATTTTTTTGGATTTTATATAAATTTCTAGTCAAATTGTTATAAAGGAATTTGAAACCACCTTCGTTTTTTTGGATTTTGATGAATTTTTTTGTTGGAGGAGGTAAATTTGAATGAATTTAGATGAAATTTACTTCAATTTTTTTTGATTTTATATAAATTTTTATTCAAATTGTAATAAAGGAATTTGAAACCACCTTCGATTTTTTTGGATTTGGATGAATTTTTTTGTTGGAGGAGCTAAATTTGAGTGAATTTAGATGAAATTTACTTCTTTTTTTTTATTTCATATAAATTTTTAGTCAAATTGTAATAAAGGCATTTGGACCAACGTCGATTTGTTTGGATTTTGATGATTTTGGTTGTTGGAGGAGTTAAATTTGAGTGAATTTAGATGAAATTTACTTCAATTTTTTTGGATTTTATATAAATTTTTAGCCAAATTGTAATAAAGGAAATTGAAACCAACTTCGATTTTTTTGGATTTTGATGAATTTTTTTGTTGGTGGAGCTAAATTTGAGTGAATTTAGATGAAATTTACTTCAATTTTTTTTGGATTTTATATAAATTTTTAGTTAAATTGTAATAAAGGAAATTGAAACAAACTTCGATTTTTTTGGATTTTGATGAATTTTTTTGTTGGAGGAGCTAAATTTGAGTGAATTTAGATGAAATTTACTTCGATTTTTTTTGATTTCATATAAATTTTTAGTCAAATTGTAATAAAGGAATTTGAACCAACGTCGATTTTTTTGGATTTTGATGAATTTTTTTGTTGGAGGAGCTAAATTTGAGTGAATTTAGATGAAATTTACATTCATTTTTTTGTATTTTATATAAATTTTTAGTCAAAATGTAATAAAGGAAATTGAAACCAACTTCGATTTTTTTGGATTTTGATGAATTTTTTTGTTGGAGGAGCTAAATTTGAGTGAATTTAGATGAAATTTACTTCAATTTTTTGATTTTATATCAATTTTTAGTCAAATTGTTATAAAGGAATTTGAACCAACTTCGATTTTTTTGGATTTTGCTGAATTTTTTTGTTGGAGGAGCTAAATTTGAGTGAATTTAGATGAAATTTACTTCTTTTTTTTTTATTTCATATAAATTTTTTAGTCAAATTGTAATAAAGGAATTTGAACCAACGTCGATTTTTTTGGATTTTGATGATTTTGGTTGTTGGAGGAGTTAAATTTGAGTAAATTTAGATGAAATTAACACCTTTTTTTGGAATTTATATAAATTTTTAGTCAAATTGTAATAAAGGAATTTGAAACCAACTTCGATTTTTTTGGATTTTGATGAATTTTTTTGTTGGTGGAGCTAAATTTGAGTGAATTTAGATGAAATTTACTTTTATTTTTTTGGATTTTATATAAATTTTTATTCAAATTGTTATAAAGGAATTTGAAACCACCTTCGATTTTTTTGGAATTTGATGAATTTTTTTGTTGGAGGAGCTAAATTTGAGTGAATTTAGATGAAATTTACTTTCATTTTTTTGGATTTTATATAAATTTTTAGCCAAATTGTAATAAAGGAAATTGAAACCAACTTCGATTTTTTTGGATTTTGATTAATTTTTTTGTTGGTGGAGCTAAATTTGAGTGAATTTAGATGAAATTTACTTCAATTTTTTTTGGATTTTATATAAATTTTTAGTTAAATTGTAATAAAGGAAATTGATACCAACTTCGATTTTTTTGGATTTTGATGAATTTTTTTGTTGGAGGAGCTAAATTTGAGTGAATTTAGATGAAATTTACTTCTATTTTTTTTGATTTCATATAAATTTTTAGTCAAATTGTAATAAAGGAATTTGAACCAACGTCGATTTTTTTGGATTTTGATGATTTTGGTTGTTGGAGGAGTTAAATTTGAGTAAATTTAGATGAAATTTACTTTTATTTTTTGGATTTTATATAAATTTTTAGTCAAATTGTAATAAAGGAATATGAAACCACCTTCGATTTTTTTGGATTTTGATGAATTTTTTTGTTGAAGGAGCTAAATTTGAGTGAATTTTGATGAAATTTACTTTCATTTTTTTGGATTTTATATAAATTTTTAGTCAACTTGTAATAAAGGTATTTGAAACCGCCTTCGATTTTTTTGGATTTTGATGAATTTTTTTGTTGGATGAGCTAAATTTGAGTGAATTTAGATGAAATTTACTTCAATTTTTTTTGATTTTATATAAATTTTTAGTCAAATTGTAATAAAGGAAATTGAACCCAACTTCGATTTTTTTGGATTTTGATGAATTTTTTTGTTGGAGGAGCTAAATTTGAGTGAATTTAGATGAAATTTACTTCTATTTTTTTTGATTTCATATAAATTTTTAGTCAAATTGTAATAAAGGAATTTGAAACCAACTTCGATTTTTTTGGATTTTGATGATTTTTTTTGTTGGTGGAGCTAAATTTGAGTGAATTTAGATGAAATTTACTTTTATTTTTTTGGATTTTATATAAATTTTTATTCAAATTGTTATAAAGGAATTTGAAACCACCTTCGATTTTTTTGGAATTTGATGAATTTTTTTGTTGGAGGAGCTAAATTTGAGTGAATTTAGATGAAATTTACTTTCATTTTTTTGGATTTTATATAAATTTTTAGTCAAATTGTAATAAAGTAATTTGAAACCAACTTCGATTTTTTTGGATTTTGATGAATTTTTTTGTTGGAGGAGCTAAATTTGAGTGAATTTAGATGAAATTTACTTCTATTTTTTTGGATTTTATATAAATTTTTAGTCAAATTGTTATAAAGGAATTTGAAACCACCTTCGTTTTTTTGGATTTTGATGAATTTTTTTGTTGGAGGAGGTAAATTTGAATGAATTTAGATGAAATTTACTTCAATTTTTTTGGATTTTATATAAATTTTTATTCAAATTGTAATAAAGGAATTTGAAACCACCTTCGTTTTTTTTTGGATTTGGATGAATTTTTTTGTTGGAGGAGCTAAATTTGAGTGAATTTAGATGAAATTTACTTCTTTTTTTTTATTTCATATAAATTTTTAGTCAAATTGTAATAAAGGCATTTGGACCAACGTCGATTTTTTTGGATTTTGATGATTTTGGTTGTTGGAGGAGTTAAATTTGAGTAAATTTAGATGAAATTTACTTTTATTTTTTTGGATTTTATATAAATTTTTAGTCAAATTGTAATAAAGGAATTTGAACCAACTTCGATTTTTTTGGATTTTGATGAGTTTTTTTGATGGAGGAGTTAAATTTGAGTGAATTTAGATGAAACTTACTTCTATTTTTTTTTATTTCATATAAATTTTTAGTCAAATTGTAATAAAGGAATTTGAACCAACTTCGATTTTTTTGGATTTTGCTGATTTTGGCTGTTGGAGGAGTTAAATTTGAGTAAATTTAGAAGAAATTAACACCTTTTTTTGGAATTTATATAAATTTTTAGTCAAATTGTAATAAAGGAATTTGAAACCAACTTCGATTTTTTTGGATTTTGATGAATTTTTTTGTTGGATGAGCTAAATTTGAGTGAATTTAGATGAAATTTACTTCAATTTTTTTTGATTTTATATAAATTTTTAGTCAAATTGTAATAAAGGAAATTGAACCCAACTTCGATTTTTTTGGATTTTGATGAATTTTTTTGTTGGAGGAGCTAAATTTGAGTGAATTTAGATGAAATTTACTTCTATTTTTTTTGATTTCATATAAATTTTTAGTCAAATTGTAATAAAGGAATTTGAAACCAACTTCGATTTTTTTGGATTTTGATGAATTTTTTTGTTGGTGGAGCTAAATTTGAGTGAATTTAGATGAAATTTACTTTTATTTTTTTGGATTTTATATAAATTTTTATTCAAATTGTTATAAAGGAATTTGAAACCACCTTCGATTTTTTTGGAATTTGATGAATTTTTTTGTTGGAGGAGCTAAATTTGAGTGAGTTTAGATGAAATTTACTTTCATTTTTTTGGATTTTATATAAATTTTTAGTCAAATTGTAATAAAGTAATTTGAAACCAACTTCGATTTTTTTGGATTTTGATGAATTTTTTTGTTGGAGGAGCTAAATTTGAGTGAATTTTGATGAAATTTACTTCTATTTTTTTTTATTTCATATAAATTTTTAGCCAAATTGTCATAAAGGAATTTGAATCAACTTCGATTTTTTGGATTTGGATGAATTTTTTTGTTGGAGGAGCTAAATTTGAGTGAATTTAGATGAAATTTACTTCTATTTTTTTGGATTTTATATAAATTTTTAGTCAAATTGTTATAAAGGAATTTGAAACCACCTTCGTTTTTTTGGATTTTGATGAATTTTTTTGTTGGAGGAGGTAAATTTGAATGAATTTAGATGAAATTTACTTCAATTTTTTTGGATTTTATATAAATTTTTATTCAAATTGTAATAAAGGAATTTGAAACCACCTTCGATTTTTTTGGATTTGGATGAATTTTTTTGTTGGAGGAGCTAAATTTGAGTGAATTTAGATGAAATTTACTTCTTTTTTTTTATTTCATATAAATTTTTAGTCAAATTGTAATAAAGGCATTTGGACCAACGTCGATTTTTTTGGATTTTGATGATTTTGGTTGTTGGAGGAGTTAAATTTGAGTAAATTTAGATGAAATTTACTTTTATTTTTTCGGATTTTATATAAATTTTTAGTCAAATTGTAATAAAGGAATTTGAAACCACCTTCGATTTTTTTGGATTTTGATGAATTTTTTTGTTGGAGGAGCTAAATTTGAGTGAATTTAGATGAAATTTACTTCTATTTTTTTTGGATTTTATATAAATTTTTAGTCAAATTGTTATAAAGGAATTTGAACAAACTTCGATTTTTTTGGATTTTGCTGATTTTTTTTGTTGGAGGAGCTAAATTTGAGTGAATTTAGATGAAATTTACTTCAATTTTTTTGGATTTTATATAAATTTTTAGCCAATTTGTAATAAAGGAAATTGAAACCAACTTCGATTTTTTTGGATTTTGATGAATTTTTTTGTTGGTGGAGCTAAATTTGAGTGAATTTAGATGAAATTTACTTCAATTTTTTTTGGATATTATATAAATTTTTAGTTAAATTGTAATAAAGGAAATTGAAACCAACTTCAATTTTTTTGGATTTTGATGAATTTTTTTGTTGGAGGAGCTAAATTTGAGTGAATTTATATGAAATTTACTTCGATTTTTTTTGATTTCATATAAATTTTTAGTCAAATTGTAATAAAGGAATTTGAACCAACGTCGATTTTTTTGGATTTTGATGAATTTTTTTGTTGGAGGAGCTAAATTTGAGTGAATTTAGATGAAATTTACATTCATTTTTTTGTATTTTATATAAATTTTTAGTCAAAATGTAATATAGGAAATTGAAACCAACTTCGATTTTTTTGGATTTTGATGAATTTTTTTGTTGGAGGAGCTAAATTTGAGTGAATTTAGATGAAATTTACTTCAATTTTTTGATTTTATATCAATTTTTAGTCAAATTGTTATAAAGGAATTTGAACCAACTTCGATTTTTTTGGATTTTGATGAATTTTTTTGTTGGATGAGCTAAATTTGAGTGAATTTAGATGAAATTTACTTCAATTTTTTTGGATTTTATATAAATTTTTAGTCAAATTGTAATAAAGGGAATTGAAACCAACTTCGATTTTTTTGGATTTTGATGAATTTTTTTGTTGGAGGAGCTAAATTTGAGTGAATTTAGGTGAAATTTACTTCTATTTTTTTTGATTTCATATAAATTTTTAGTCAAATTGTAATAAAGGAATTTGAAACCAACTTCGATTTTTTTGGATTTTGATGAATTTTTTTGTTGGTGGAGCTAAATTTGAGTGAATTTAGATGAAATTTACTTTTATTTTTTTGGATTTTATATAAATTTTTATTCAAATTGTTATAAAGGAATTTGAAACCACCTTCGATTTTTTTGGATTTTGATGAATATTTTTGTTGGAGGAGCTAAATTTGAGTGAATTTAGATGAAATTTACTTCAATTTTTTTGGATTTTATATAAATTTTTTGTCAAATTGTAATAAAGGAAATTGAAACCACCTTCGATTTTTTTGGATTTGGATGAATTTTTTTGTTGGAGGAGCTAAATTTGAGTGAATTTAGATGAAATTTACTTCTTTTTTTTTATTTCATATAAATTTTTAGTCAAATTGTAATAAAGGCATTTGGACCAACGTCGATTTTTTTGGATTTTGATGATTTTGGTTGTTGGAGGAGTTAAATTTGAGTAAATTTAGATGAAATTTACTTTTATTTTTTTGGATTTTATATAAATTTTTAGTCAAATTGTAATAAAGGAATTTGAAACCACCTTCGATTTTTTTGGATTTTGATGAATTTTTTGTTGGAGGTGCTAAATTTGAGTGAATTTAGATGAAATTTACTTCTATTTTTTTTGGATTTTATATAAATTTTTAGTCAAATTGTTATAAAGGAATTTGAACAAACTTCGATTTTTTTGGATTTTGCAGAATTTTTTTGTTGGAGGAGCTAAATTTGAGTGAATTTAGATGAAATTTACTTCAATTTTTTGATTTTATATAAATTTTTAGTCAAATTGTAATAAAGTAATTTGAAACCACCATCGATTTTTTTGGATTTTGATGATTTTTTTTGTTGGAGGAGCTAAATTTGAGTGAATTTAGATGAAATTTACTTCAATTTTTTGGGATTTTATATAAATTTTTAGCCAAATTGTAATAAAGGAAATTGAAACCAACTTCGATTTTTTTGGATTTTGATGAATTTTTTTGTTGGTGGAGCTAAATTTGAGTGAATTTAGATGAAATTTACTTCAATTTTTTTTGGATTTTATATAAATTTTTAGTTAAAATGTAATAAAGGAAATTGAAACCAACTTCGATTTTTTTGGATTTTGATGAATTTTTTTTTTGGAGGAGCTAAATTTGAGTGAATTTAGATGAAATTTACTTCTATTTTTTTTTATTTCATATAAATTTTTAGTCAAATTGTAATAAAGGAATTTGAACCAACGTCGATTTTTTTGGATTTTGATGATTTTGGTTGTTGGAGGAGTTAAATTTGAGTAAATTTAGATGAAATTTAATTTTATTTTTTTTGGATTTTATATCAAGTTTTAGCCAAATTGTAATAAAGGAATTTGAACCAACTTCGATTTTTTTGGATTTTTATGAGTTTTTTTGATGGAGGAGTTAAATTTGAGTGAATTTAGATGAAACTTACTTCTATTTTTTTTTATTTCATATAAATTTTTAGTCAAATTGTAATAAAGGAATTTGAAACCAACTTCGATTTTTTGGATTTGGATGAATTTTTTTGTTGGAGGATCTAAATTTGAGTGAATTTAGATGAAATTTAATTCTATTTTTTTGGATTTTATATAAATTTTTAGTCAAATTGTTATAAAGGAATTTGAACAAACTTCGATTTTTTTGGATTTTGCTGAATTATTTTGTTGGAGGAGCTAAATTTGAGTGAATTTAGATGAAATTTACTTCTATTTTTTTTGATTTCATATAAATTTTTAGTCAAATTGTAATAAAGGAATTTGAACCAACGTCGATTTTTTTGGATTTTGATGAATTTTTTTGTTGGAGGAGCTACATTTGAGTGAATTTAGATGAAATTTACTTTCATTTTTTTTGATTTCATATAAATTTTTTAGTCAAATTGTAATAAAGGGATTTGAACCAACGTCGATTTTTTTGGATTTTGATGATTTTGGTTGTTGGAGGAGTTAAATTTGAGTAAATTTAGATGAAATTTACTTTTATTTTTTGGATTTTATATAAATTTTTAGTCAAATTGTAATAAAGGAATATGAAACCACCTTCGATTTTTTTGGATTTTGATGATTTTGGCTGTTGGAGGAGTTAAATTTGAGTAAATGTAGAAGAAATTAACAGCTTTTTTTGGAATTTATATAAATTTTTAGTTAAATTGTAATAAAGGAAATTGAAACCAACTTCGATTTTTTTGGATTTTGATGATTTTGGCTGTTGGAGGAGTTAAATTTGAGTAAATTTAGAAGAAATTAACACCTTTTTTTGGAATTTATATAAATTTTTAGTCAAATTGTAATAAAGGAATTTGAAACCAACTTCGATTTTTTTGGATTTTGATGAATTTTTTTGTTGGTGGAGCTAAATTTGAGTGAATTTAGATGAAATTTACTTTTATTTTTTTGGATTTTATATAAATTTTTATTCAAATTGTTATAAAGGAATTTGAAACAACCTTTGATTTTTTTGGAATTTGATGAATTTTTTTGTTGGAGGAGCTAAATTTGAGTGAATTTAGATGAAATTTACTTTCATTTTTTTGGATTTTATATAAATTTTTAGTCAAATTGTAATAAAGTAAATTGAAACCAACTTCGATTTTTTTGGATTTTGATGAATTTTTTTGTTGGAGGAGCTAAATTTGAGTGAATTTTGATGAAATTTACTTTCATTTTTTTGGATTTTATATAAATTTTTAGTCAAGTTGTAATAAAGGTATTTGAAACCACCTTCGATTTTTTTGGATTTTGATGAATTTTTTTGTTGGATGAGCTAAATTTGAGTGAATTTAGATGAAATTTACTTCAATTTTTTTGGATTTTATATAAATTTTTAGTCAAATTGTAATAAAGGAAATTGAAACCAACTTCGATTTTTTTGGATTTTGATGAATTTTTTTGTTGGAGGAGCTAAATTTGAGTGAATTTAGATGAAATTTACTTCTATTTTTTTTTGATTTCATATAAATTTTTAGTCAAATTGTAATAAAGGAATTTGCACCAACATCGATTTTTTTGGATTTTGATGATTTTGGTTGTTGGAGGACTTAAATTTGAGTAAATTTAGATGAAATTTAATTTTATTTTTTTGGATTTTATATAAATTTTTAGTCAAATTGTAATAAAGGAATTTGAACCAACTTCGATTTTTTTGGATTTTGATGAGTTTTTTTGATGGAGGAGTTAAATTTGAGTGAATTTAGATGAAACTTACTTCTATTTTTTTTGATTTCATATAAATTTTTAGTCTAATTGTAATAAAGGAATTTGAACCAACTTCGATTTTTTTGGATTTTGATGATTTTGGCTGTTGGAGGAGTTAAATTTGAGTAAATTTAGAAGAAATTAACACCTTTTTTTGGAATTTATATAAATTTTTAGTCAAATTGTAATAAAGGAATTTGAAACCAACTTCGATTTTTTTGGATTTTGATGAATTTTTTTGTTGGTGGAGCTAAATTTGAGTGAATTTAGATGAAATTTACTTTTATTTTTTTGGATTTTATATAAATTTTTATTCAAATTGTTATAAAGGAATTTGAAACAACCTTCGATTTTTTTGGAATTTGATGAATTTTTTTGTTGGAGGAGCTAAATTTGAGTGAATTTAGATGAAATTTACTTTCATTTTTTTGGATTTTATATAAATTTTTAGTCAAATTGTAATAAAGTAAATTGAAACCAACTTCGATTTTTTTGGATTTTGATGAATTTTTTTGTTGGAGGAGCTAAATTTGAGTGAATTTTGATGAAATTTACTTTCATTTTTTTGGATTTTATATAAATTTTTAGTCAAATTGTAATAAAGGAATTTGAAACCACCTTCGATTTTTTTGGATTTTGATGAATATTTTTGTTGGAGGAGCTAAATTTGAGTGAATTTAGATGAAATTTACTTCAATTTTTTTGGATTTTATATAAATTTTTTGTCAAATTGTAATAAAGGAAATTGAAACCAACTTCGATTTTTGTGGATTTTGATGAATTTTTTTGTTGGAGGAGCTAAATTTGAGTGAATTTAGATGAAATTTACTTCAATTTTTTGATTTTATATCAATTTTTAGTCAAATTGTTATAAAGGAATTTGAACCAACTTCGATTTTTTTGGATTTTGATGAATTTTTTTGTTGGATGAGCTAAATTTGAGTGAATTTAGATGAAATTTACTTCAATTTTTTTGGATTTTATATAAATTTTTTGTCAAATTGTAATAAAGGAAATTGAAACCACCTTCGATTTTTTTGGATTTGGATGAATTTTTTTGTTGGAGGAGCTAAATTTGAGTGAATTTAGATGAAATTTACTTCTATTTTTTTTTATTTCATATAAATTTTTAGTCAAATTGTAATAAAGGAATTTGAACCAACGTCGATTTTTTTGGATTTTGATGATTTTGGTTGTTGGAGGAGTTAAATTTGAGTAAATTTAGATGAAATTTAATTTTATTTTTTTTGGATTTTATATCAAGTTTTAGCCAAATTGTAATAAAGGAATTTGAACCAACTTCGATTTTTTTGGATTTTGATGAGTTTTTTTGATGGAGGAGTTAAATTTGAGTGAATTTAGATGAAACTTACTTCTATTTTTTTTTATTTCATATAAATTTTTAGTCAAATTGTAATAAAGGAATTTGAAACCAACTTCGATTTTTTGGATTTGGATGAATTTTTTTGTTGGAGGATCTAAATTTGAGTGAATTTAGATGAAATTTAATTCTATTTTTTTGGATTTTATATAAATTTTTAGTCAAATTGTTATAAAGGAATTTGAACCAACTTCGATTTTTTTGGATTTTGCTGAATTATTTTGTTGGAGGAGCTAAATTTGAGTGAATTTAGATGAAATTTACTTCTATTTTTTTTGATTTCATATAAATTTTTAGTCAAATTGTAATAAAGGAATTTGAACAAACGTCGATTTTTTTGGATTTTGATGAATTTTTTTGTTGGAGGAGCTAAATTTGAGTGAATTTAGATGAAATTTACTTTCATTTTTTTGTATTTTATATAAATTTTTAGTCAAAATGTAATAAAGGAAATTGAAACCAACTTCGATTTTTTTGGATTTTGATGAATTTTTTTGTTGGAGGAGCTAAATTTGAGTGAATTTAGATGAAATTTACTTCAATTTTTTGATTTTATATCAATTTTTAGTCAAATTGTTATAAAGAATTTGAACCAACTTCGATTTTTTTGGATTTTGCTGAATTTTTTTGTTGGAGGAGCTAAATTTGAGTGAATTTAGATGAAATTTACTTCTATTTTTTTTATTTCATATAAATTTTTTAGTCAAATTGTAATAAAGGAATTTGAACCAACGTCGATTTTTTTGGATTTTGATGATTTTGGTTGTTGGAGGAGTTAAATTTGAGTAAATTTAGATGAAATTTACTTTTATTTTTTGGATTTTATATAAATTTTTAGTCATATTGTAATAAAGGAATATGAAACCACCTTCGATTTTTTTGGATTTTGATGAATTTTTTTGTTGAAGGAGCTAAATTTGAGTGAATTTTGATGAAATTTACATTCATTTTTTTGGATTTTATATAAATTTTTAGTCAACTTGTAATAAAGGTATTTGAAACCACCTTCGATTTTTTTGGATTTTGATGAATTTTTTTGTTGGATGAGCTAAATTTGAGTGAATTTAGATGAAATTTACTTCAATTTTTTTGGATTTTATATAAATTTTTAGTCAAATGGTAATAAAGGAAATTGAAACCAACTTCGAATTTTTTGGATTTTGAAGAATTTTTTTGTTGGAGGAGCTAAATTTGAGTGAATTTAGATGAAATTTACTTCTATTTTTTTTGATTTCATATAAATTTTTAGTCAAATTGTAATAAAGGAATTTGCACCAACATCGATTTTTTTGGATTTTGATGATTTTGGTTGTTGGAGGACTTAAATTTGAGTAAATTTAGATGAAATTTAATTTTATTTTTTTGGATTTTATATAAATTTTTAGTCAAATTGTAATAAAGGAATTTGCACCAACATCGATTTTTTTGGATTTTGATGATTTTGGTTGTTGGAGGAGCTAAATTTGAGTGAATTTTGATGAAATTTACTTTCATTTTTTTGGATTTTATATAAATTTTTAGTCAAATTGTAATAAAGGAATTTGAAACCACCTTCGATTTTTTTGGATTTTGATGAATATTTTTGTTGGAGGAGCTAAATTTGAGTGAATTTAGATGAAATTTACTTCAATTTTTTTGGATTTTATATAAATTTTTTGTCAAATTGTAATAAAGGAAATTGAAACCAACTTCGATTTTTTTGGATTTTGATGAATTTTTTTGTTGGAGGAGCTAAATTTGAGTGAATTTTGATGAAATTTACTTTCATTTTTTTGGATTTTATATAAATTTTTAGTCAACTTGTAATAAAGGTATTTGAAACCACCTTCGATTTTTTGGGATTTTGATGAATTTTTTTGTTGGATGAGCTAAATTTGAGTGAATTTAGATGAAATTTACTTCAATTTTTTTTGATTTTATATAAATTTTTAGTCAAATTGTAATAAAGGAAATTGAACCCAACTTCGATTTTTTTGGATTTTGATGAATTTTTTTGTTGGAGGAGCTAAATTTGAGTGAATTTAGATGAAATTTACTTCTATTTTTTTTGATTTCATATAAATTTTTAGTCAAATTGTAATAAAGGAATTTGAACCAACGTCGATTTTTTTGGATTTTGATGATTTTGGTTGTTGGTGGAGTTAAATTTGAGTAAATTTAGATGAAATTTAATTTTATTTTTTGGATTTTATATCAATTTTTAGTCAAATTGTAATAAAGGAATTTGAACCAACTTCGATTTTTTTGGATTTTGATGAGTTTTTTTGATGGAGGAGTTAAATTTGAGTGAATTTAGATGAAACTTACTTCTATTTTTTTTGATTTCATATAAATTTTTAGTCAAATTGTAATAAAGGAATTTGAAACCAACTTCGATTTTTTGGATTTGGATGAATTTTTTTGTTGGAGGATCTAAATTTGAGTGAATTTAGATGAAATTTACTTCTATTTTTTTGGATTTTATATAAATTTTTAGTCAAATTGTTATAAAGGAATTTGAACCAACTTCGATTTTTTTGGATTTTGCTGAATTATTTTGTTGGATGAGCTAAATTTGAGTGAATTTAGATGAAATTTACTTCAATTTTTTTTGATTTTATATAAATTTTTAGTCAAATTGTAATAAAGGAAATTGAACCCAACTTCGATTTTTTTGGATTTTGATGAATTTTTTTGTTGGAGGAGCTAAATTTGAGTGAATTTAGATGAAATTTACTTCTATTTTTTTTGATTTCATATAAATTTTTAGTCAAATTGTAATAAAGGAATTTGAACCAACGTCGATTTTTTTGGATTTTGATGATTTTGGTGGTTGGAGGAGTTAAATTTGAGTAAATTTAGATGAAATTTAATTTTATTTTTTTGGATTTTATATAAATTTTTAGTCAAATTGTAATAAAGGAATTTGAACCAACTTCGATTTTTATGGATTTTGCTGAATTTTTTTTTGGAGGAGCTAAATTTGAGTGAATTTAGATGAAATTTACTTCAATTTTTTGATTTTATATAAATTTTTAGTCAAATTGTAATAAAGTAATTTGAAACCAACTTCGATTTTTTTGGATTTTGATGAATTTTTTTGTTGGAGGAGCTAAATTTGAGTGAATTTAGATGAAATTTACTTCTATTTTTTTTGATTTCATATAAATTTTTAGTCAAATTGTCATAAAGGAATTTGAATCAACTTCGATTTTTTGGATTTGGATGAATTTTTTTGTTGGAGGAGCTAAATTTGAGTGATTTTAGATGAAATTTACTTCTATTTTTTTGGATTTTATATAAATTTTTAGTCAAATTGTTATAAAGGAATTTGAAACCACCTTCGTTTTTTTGGATTTCGATAAATTTTTTTGTTGGAGGAGGTAAATTTGAATGAATTTAGATGAAATTTACTTCAATTTTTTTGGATTTTATATAAATTTTTAGTCAAATTGTAATAAAGGAATTTGAAACCACCTTCGATTTCTTTGGATTTGGATGAATTTTTTTGTTGGAGGAGCTAAATTTGAGTGAATTTAGATGAAATTTACTTCTATTTTTTTTGATTTCATATAAATTTTTAGTCAAATTGTAATAAAGGAATTTGAACCAACTTCGATTTTTTTGGATTTTGATGATTTTGGCTGTTGGAGGAGTTAAATTTGAGTAAATTTAGAAGAAATTAACAGCTTTTTTTGGAATTTATATAAATTTTTAGTTAAATTGTAATAAAGGAAATTGAAACCAACTTCGATTTTTTTGGATTTTGATGAATTTTTTTGTTGGAGGAGCTAAATTTGAGTGAATTTAGATGAAATTTACTTCTATTTTTTTTGATTTCATATAAATTTTTAGTCAAATTGTAATAAAGGAATTTGAACCAACGTCGATTTTTTTGGATTTTGATGATTTTGGTTGTTGGTGGAGTTAAATTTGAGTAAATTTAGATGAAATTTAATTTTATTTTTTGGATTTTATATCAATTTTTAGTCAAATTGTAATAAAGGAATTTGAACCAACTTCGATTTTTTTGGATTTTGATGAGTTTTTTTGATGGAGGAGTTAAATTTGAGTGAATTTAGATGAAACTTACTTCTATTTTTTTTGATTTCATATAAATTTTTAGTCAAATTGTAATAAAGGAATTTGAAACCAACTTCGATTTTTTGGATTTGGATGAATTTTTTTGTTGGAGGATCTAAATTTGAGTGAATTTAGATGAAATTTACTTCTATTTTTTTGGATTTTATATAAATTTTTAGTCAAATTGTTATAAAGGAATTTGAACCAACTTCGATTTTTTTGGATTTTGCTGAATTATTTTGTTGGAGGAGCTAAATTTGAGTGAATTTAGATGAAATTTACTTCTATTTTTTTTTATTGCATATAAATTTTTAGTCAAATTGTAATAAAGGAATTTGAACCAACGTCGATTTTTTTGGATTTTGATGAATTTTTTTGTTGGAGGAGCTAAATTTGAGTGAATTTAGATGAAATTTACTTTCATTTTTTTTGGGTTTTATATAAATTTTTAGTCAAATTGTAATAAAGGAAATTGAAACCAACTTCGATTTTTTTGGATTTTGATGAATTTTTTTGTTGGAGGAGCTAAATTTGAGTGAATTTAGATGAAATTTACTTCAATTTTTTTATTTTATATCAATTTTTAGTCAAATTGTTATAAAGGAATTTGAACCAACTTCGATTTTTTTGGATTTTGCTGAATTTTTTTGTTGGAGGAGCTAAATTTGAGTGAATTTAGATGAAATTTACTTCTATTTTTTTTTATTTCATATAAATTTTTTAGTCAAATTGTAATAAAGGAATTTGAACCAACGTCGATTTTTTTGGATTTTGATGATTTTGGTTGTTGGAGGAGTTAAATTTGAGTAAATTTAGATGAAATTTACTTTTATTTTTTGGATTTTATATAAATTTTTAGTCAAATTGTAATAAAGGAATATGAAACCACCTTCGATTTTTTTGGATTTTGATGAATTTTTTTGTTGAAGGAGCTAAATTTGAGTGAATTTTGATGAAATTTACTTTCATTTTTTGGATTTTATATAAATTTTTAGTCAACTTGTAATAAAGGTATTTGAAACCACCTTCGATTTTTTTGGATTTTGATGTATTTTTTTGTTGGATTAGCTAAATTTGAGTGAATTTAGATGAAATTTACTTCAATTTTTTTGGATTTTATATAAATTTTTAGTCAAATTGTAATAAAGGAATTTGAAACCACCTTCGATTTTTTTGGATTTGGATGAATTTTTTTGTTGGAGGAGCTAAATTTGAGTGAATTTAGATGAAATTTACTTCTATTTTTTTTGATTTCATATAAATTTTTAGTCAAATTGTAATAAAGGAATTTGAACCAACTTCGATTTTTTTGGATTTTGATGAATTTTTTTGTTGGAGGAGCTAAATTTGAGTGAATTTAGATGAAATTAACAGCTTTTTTTGGAATTTATATAAATTTTTAGTCAAATTGTAATAAAGGAATTTGAACCAACGTCGATTTTTTTGGATTTTGATGAATTTTTTTGTTGGAGGAGCTAAATTTGAGTGAATTTAGATGAAATTTACTTTCATTTTTTTGGGTTTTATATAAATTTTTAGTCAAATTGTAATAAAGGAAATTGAAACCAACTTCGATTTTTTTGGATTTTGATGAATTTTTTTGTTGGAGGAGCTAAAGTTGAGTGAATTTAGATGAAATTTACTTCAATTTTTTTATTTTATATCAATTTTTAGTCAAATTGTTATAAAGTAATTTGAACCAACTTCGATTTTTTTGGATTTTGCTGAATTTTTTTGTTGGAGGAGCTAAATTTGAGTGAATTTAGATGAAATTTACTTCTATTTTTTTTTATTTCATATAAATTTTTTAGTCAAATTGTAATAAAGGAATTTGAACCAACGTCGATTTTTTTGGATTTTGATGATTTTGGTTGTTGGTGGATGTTTGGGATTGGCCCAAACGGCCGCTGGCCAAGACAGCGCGGATTCGCTGCCAAACCGCGCGCATTACAAAGCGACTAACGCGACCAGATCGCGGTACACACAATCGCGGTGATGAGATCGGTCGGGCCATCTGCTGGCGCGCACCTCACCTAATTAGACAGCTCTCTCACTCTATCGCGCGACCGGTTTTGTGTCACCGGTACTGTCCTCGTCTCGCTTGGGATGAACAGCTGTTGGGTGGGGTGCTGACGTCACAGAATTCGGCGTATCGTCCCGATCCATCACCGCGATCGTGCTCTTCTATTCGCACCGTCGCCTCGACAACAGGTACTCTCTACTCTCGCGCACTTGTGCTCTGCTGGAACGTTCCAGACCTTTCCACGAACTACTTGGTTCGCCCTCTAAAACCCGCGTTCGTCGCGTGTGTTCTCCAGCCTCCTTAAATTAAGTTCTCGTTAGTAATAAGCCATCATTGTACTTTATTGTGAATTGTCGTGTAAATACAAGTGTTTCGTGCCCTCGTAAACGTATAATCGAGACCTTTGCACCGCTTAAAACTAGCCTAAACCAAATTCACGAGCGCTCGAACTTCGGCGTTTCGTGTACTGAACATTGGTCCTTCGAGCCGGATACGGTAAAATCGCGAGAACATTCGAGTGATCGGTTCCGGAACCTTCTACCGCGACCACGTGTTGACCGCGTCCACCCAAGACCTCCACGATGGCCGATAAACTCAGTGCGCAGATCGAGGTGTACCACCGATTAACCCGCATCTATGAAAACCTAAAAAAGAAAGGCGCGGCTAATATTACGGGTGGTGTAATACAATCGCGATTATCCATGCTTGATACTTACTGGACTCAGTTCGTGACTCAACATACGGCTCTGGTGGAGTCGCGGACCGCCGAGCTGGAAAAACACGAATACTTCACAAAAGACTGCTTCAGCCTAGCCGAGGAAGCCTATATGGACCAGCAGGCCAAGCTATTAGACATGCGAGAGGAAATAGTCGGGACGCCCCAAACCGCGAACACAACGCCGCGGTCGGGTCACGCAGAGGGCAGCGAGCTTCGACAACGTGCCCTACTGCCACGAATTAACTTACCGACTTTCTACGGTCGCTACAGCGACTGGACTCCGTTCCACGATATCTTCGTATCTCTCGTCGTACAGGATTCGTCGTTAAATAATGTCGACCGCTTCCACTATCTACGGGGCTGCCTGACGGGTGAAGCGGCCGACTTGATACGTAATATCAAGACGACGGAGTCAAATTTTAAACGTGCCTGGACGTTGCTTCAAGAGCGTTTCTCAAACAGACGCCGCATGGTGCGCGCCCTGTTAGTAAAGCTAACTGACCTTCAGCCAGTCAAGGAGGAGTCGTCCGAGGAACTCAAAAAATTATACTACGCCACGTGGGACGTTGTCGACGCTCTCGTAGACATGGGGCGCCCCGATCCGACGGATTGGATTGTCCACTTAACAGTGGAGCGACTAGACCTCCAGTCGAGCCGGGAATGGGAGACCGCACTCGGGGCCTCTACTGAACCACCTACCTTAGACGAGCTGAAGAAATTTATTGACGCACGTATCCATAGTATCGAAGCTCTAGAGGATCGCCGGGCCACGCAACAAGCAGAGGACACAAGGAAGAACCGGACCAGCAACAAGCCTGCTCAGGTACATCAGGTCGCTACTGGACGCGAGACTATCCCGGTGTGTGTCCTCTGCAAGAATTCGCACTACCTGCTCTACTGCCCCCGCTACAAGGAGAAGACGCAACCGGAAAGAAAGGCGACGCTCATCTCGCTGCAGCGCTGCCTCAACTGCCTAGGCAAACATAAGATTGGTGAGTGTCCATCCAATAAACGGTGCCAAAAGTGCGCCGAAAAGCACCATACCTCGATCCACGAAGCATCTGAGGAAAGCCCCGAAGCCACGGTGCAGCACGTGACACCTCACCACGGCACTCTGCGGACGGTGATCTTGGGGACGGCCCTAGTACGCGCGTATACCCCAGCTGGCCAATACGCTGTAGTGCGGGCACTGATCGATCCCGGCAGCGAGGTATCGCTCATCTCCGATCAGCTCGTTAAGAGATTGGGCCTGACGCGCCAACGAGCACGCCTGCCACTGGCTTTCGCGGGCGGGGTGCGATCGCACAGTACTCGCGGTCTAGTCTGGACCGAGGTAACGGCGAACCAGGACCAGCAGTATAGTATACGAGTCCCGGCCTTCGCACTGGCAAACCTGTCCAGCTACAAACCTCGCAGGCTCCCCGACTTGTCCCGCTGGAGTCACCTGCACGGACTGAAATGGGCCGACATGTTACAAGGCAACCCTGATCCCGTGGAACTGCTACTAGGGGCAGACGTTTATAACGAAATTCTGCTGGACGGCGTTCGCAAGGGACCCCCAGACTCACCCGTAGCCCAGGAAACAGTCTTCGGATGGATCCTCACTGGAGGCGTCAAGGGACCCTATGCCCAGCACCCGGTTCAACCGATCCCTACGGTCCAATTCTGCTCTGTACAGGCGGAGCTAACCAACATGCTGGAAAGATTCTGGGAGCAGGAGGAAGTTCGGGCGAAACCTACCCTGTCCCCGGACGAGCAGGCCTGCGAGAACCACTTTCTCGCTACTTATCGTCGGACCTCCGAAGGTCGATTCGTTGTCCGACTGCCCTTCAAGAGTCGTCCAGAGCTGGGCGCCTCGAGAGCCACAGCATTGCGTACCCTGACGTCAATGCAGCACCGCTTTCAGAGGAACGCAGAACTCCAGAAGGCCTACAAGAACTTCCTGCAGGAATATGAGGACCTAGGACACATGCACCCGGTCAGCCACCCCTTGAGCGGTCCTGGGTACTACCTACCTCATCACGGCGTCATGAAAACTACGAGCACGACTACGAAGCTTCGCGTGGTGTTCAATGGATCCATGCCCACCAGTTCGGGTAAGTCACTCAACGACCTTTTTCACATCGGTGCTAACCTGTTACCAGCACTGGCCGATATCCTGCTGCGCTGGAGACGGCACCCTATCGCCTTTGTCGCGGATGTGGAGAAGATGTACCGGCAGATTGTGGTGCATCCTGACGATCGGGACTTCCAACGGATACTCTGGAGCAGGAGCCCTGGCAGGCCAGTGAAGGAGTTTCAACTTTGTACCGTGACTTACGGTTTGGCGTGTGCTCCTTACCTAGCGATCCGGTGCCTACAGCAACTAGCCAGGGAAGAATCCACGAGCTGCCCGGCTGGGTCCCGAATCCTACTCTCGGACGTCTACATGGACGACGTCTTGTCCGGGGCGCACACGATCGAAGAGGCTCGACACCTTCAGGCGGACCTGACGCGCCTTTGCACGGCGGGCGGCTTCCGACTGAGGAAGTGGGCCTCAAATTCACTGGACTTCCTGGGAGGCATCGCCAGTGACGACTTGGGGACTTCACGCGAATGGGATACGAACACCACTCACAGCGTGCTAGGTATCCAGTGGCTCCCCGAAAGCGACAGGTTTCGCATTCGCTGCCCTCCGAGCCTCCCGGCTACGAGAACCACGAAGCGCAGCGTTCTCAGCCAAGCCGCTCAGCTGTTCGACCCGCTGGGCTGGCTCGCTCCGGTCACTGTTCGAGCAAAAATATTCATTCAGTCACTCTGGTTGCTGAAGACAGATTGGGACGAACCCTTACCACCAACGGAAGATCGCCTGTGGAGTGACCTCATAGAGGACCTACCAGCACTACGAGATGTGAAAATCCCGCGATGGATGGGCTTAACTGCAGCCCAGCAAACCATCGAGGTCCACGGCTTCTCGGATGTTTCCGAACGAGCCTTCGCCGCCGTAGTCTACCTACTAGTCTGCTCCAGCGACGGCCAACGGCGGATCAGTCTCATCACGGCAAAGACAAAGGTAGCCCCGCTCAAGCAAGTCTCACTACCGAGGCTTGAGCTTTGTGGTGCCCACCTGCTCACTCGAGTGACCGCTCGAACACTGGAGACATTGGAGCTCCCGATCAGCGCTGTCCACCTGTGGACAGATTCGCTAGTCACGTTAGGCTGGATCCAATCCCATTCGAGCAAGTGGCAGACGTACGTGGCCAACCGCGTGGCTGATATCCAGCGCACACTGCCCAACGCCCGGTGGCATCACGTGCGGAGCCAGGACAACTCTGCAGACTGTGCCTCCCGGGGATTGCCACCGAGGGAGCTGCCCACACACCCGCTGTGGTGGACCGGCCCGATGTGGCTCACTGTCTCGGATCACTGGGCCAGCCCTGAGGTCCTACCACCCAACCAGGACCTGGAGGAACAACGCCAGACACTTCACGTCCAAGCAACAACGGGTAGCGAGGTGAGCTCATACATTACTAGCTTCTCAAACTTACGACGTCTCCTCAGGGTAACGGCCTGGTGCTGCCGATGGCTGCGCAAGCACCAAGGTACCCGGAAGCCCTACCTCTCGAGCCACGAGATCCAGGAAGCGCAACGTCGGCTGGTACAGTTAGAACAGCAGGGATTCTTCGCCCCAGAACTCAGCTGCCTCCGGGCCAACCGACCCATCCCGAGCAAGAGCCGTGTACTGCGACTCAACCCTATCCTGGACGAGGCCGGCATCCTGCGTGTCGGCGGGCGGTTGCAGCACTCGCTGCTACCCTACAACCACAAGCATCCAATTATCCTGCCGGACGAATCACACCTGGCCGCACTCTGGATAGACGACGCCCATCGACGATGCCTGCACGGCGGCACCCAACTTACGCTGTCAACGGTGCGCCAGCACTGCTGGATCCTTCGAGGCCGACCACTGGTGAAGACACACATTCACCGTTGCCCCACCTGCGTGCGCTGGAAGGGTAATTGTATGAGCCAGATCATGGGTAACCTCCCCGCGAGCCGTGTAACCCCTTGCCGTCCGTTCTCGCGAGTAGGTATCGATTATGCCGGCCCGATCCTCTTACGTACTAGCAAAGGTCGAGGCCAACACGCGTATAAGGGCTACATCGCACTCTTTGTCTGCCTGGCTACAAAGGCCGTGCACTTGGAGGTGGTGTCGGATGGCACGACTGCCGCTTTCCTCGCCGCGCTACGCCGCTTCATTTCCCGACGGGGACGTTGCAGCCAAATCTTGAGTGACTGCGGCACCGCCTTTGTGGGGGCAGCCAAGGAACTACGAGACCTGCTACGGGCCGCCACCTCGACCCAGGCCCTAGACGCAGTGGCATCCGAGGGCATTGAATGGATGTTCAACCCACCGTCGGCACCACACTTCGGCGGAATCTGGGAAGCGGCGGTCAAATCCGTCAAACACCACCTCCGACGCGTAATAAGTGAACACAAGCTCACATACGAGGAGATGGTTACCTTACTCACCGAAATTGAGGCCTGTCTGAATTCGCGTCCGCTCCAGCCATTGTCCGATGATCCCGACGACATTAGTGTACTTACACCCGGTCACTTCCTCATCGGGGAGGCCCTCACGGCGCTGCCGGAACCAAACCTCGAGGCACTCCCAGAAAATCGGTTGTCCCGGTGGCAGCTCTTACAAAAGATGCAACAGCATTTCTGGCGGCTGTGGGCACGCGATTACCTAAACACGTTGCAAACGCGGGGTAAATGGACACGCGCTCAACCGCCCATTAAGATCGGCGACCTGTGCCTCATTAAAAACGAGCTACAACCTCCTAGCAAGTGGCCGCTCGCACGCGTAACACAAGTGTACCACGACACGGAGGGCCTCGTGCGCGTGGCCACACTTAAAACGGCACTATCGGAATTCACGCGTCCCATACACAAAATTATAAGACTACCACACGACGACGCCACTGAAACCGATACTGGGAGTGTCTCGACCGACCAACAATAATAATCGCGACCGCTATCCGAACACACTGTAGGCCCGTTATGACTTAATTCTAAGAAACACTCAACAATGTGGCAACTCCTTACTTACCGCTCACCGAGTACATGGTCCGCCTACGAGATATCACGATCAGGATACAACAATTCGCACCACTCGATGTTCACCCCACGCGTTCGCGAAAATACACTTGCACATGCAATCAACTTCGTCACTACCTCTGTACACGGTACTTTCCTTAACTACACACAAATACGATCTCATCCATTCCCGACCGTCGTAACAGCGTCATCTCAATAGTACATGAATGATCCTTAACCATTGTTGGCATTGGGCGTTCTCGTCACTACTGACGAGGCGGGCGGGAATGTTTGGGATTGGCCCAAACGGCCGCTGGCCAAGACAGCGCGGATTCGCTGCCAAACCGCGCGCATTACAAAGCGACTAACGCGACCAGATCGCGGTACACACAATCGCGGTGATGAGATCGGTCGGGCCATCTGCTGGCGCGCACCTCACCTAATTAGACAGCTCTCTCACTCTATCGCGCGACCGGCTTTGTGTCACCGGTACTGTCCTCGTCTCGCTTGGGATGAACAGCTGTTGGGTGGGGTGCTGACGTCACAGAATTCGGCGTATCGTCCCGATCCATCACCGCGATCGTGCTCTTCTATTCGCACCGTCGCCTCGACAACAGGTACTCTCTACTCTCGCGCACTTGTGCTCTGCTGGAACGTTCCAGACCTTTCCACGAACTACTTGGTTCGCCCTCTAAAACCCGCGTTCGTCGCGTGTGTTCTCCAGCCTCCTTAAATTAAGTTCTCGTTAGTAATAAGCCATCATTGTACTTTATTGTGAATTGTCGTGTAAATACAAGTGTTTCGTGCCCTCGTAAACGTATAATCGAGACCTTTGCACCGCTTAAAACTAGCCTAAACCAAATTCACGAGCGCTCGAACTTCGGCGTTTCGTGTACTGAACAGTGGAGTTAAATTTGAGTAAATTTAGATGAAATTTAATTTTATTTTTTTGGATTTTATATCAATTTTTAGTCAAATTGTAATAAAGGAATTTGAACCAACTTCGATTTTTTTGGATTTTGATGAGTTTTTTTGATGGAGGAGTTAAATTTGAGTGAATTTAGATGAAACTTACTTCTATTTTTTTTTGATTTCATATAAATTTTTAGTCAAATTGTAATAAAGGAATTTGAAACCAACTTCGATTTTTTGGATTTGGATGAATTTTTTTGTTGGAGGATCTAAATTTGAGTGAATTTAGATGAAATTTACTTCTATTTTTTTGGATTTTATATAAATTTTTAGTCAAATTGTTATAAAGGAATTTGAACCAACTTCGATTTTTTTGGATTTTGCTGAATTATTTTGTTGGAGGAGCTAAATTTGAGTGAATTTAGATGAAATTTACTTCTATTTTTTTTTATTGCATATAAATTTTTAGTCAAATTGTAATAAAGGAATTTGAACCAACGTCGATTTTTTTGGATTTTGATGAATTTTTTTGTTGGAGGAGCTAAATTTGAGTGAATTTAGATGAAATTTACTTTCATTTTTTTTGGGTTTTATATAAATTTTTAGTCAAATTGTAATAAAGGAAATTGAAACCAACTTCGATTTTTTTGGATTTTGATGAATTTTTTTGTTGGAGGAGCTAAATTTGAGTGAATTTAGATGAAATTTACTTCAATTTTTTTATTTTATATCAATTTTTAGTCAAATTGTTATAAAGGAATTTGAACCAACTTCGATTTTTTTGGATTTTGCTGAATTTTTTTGTTGGAGGAGCTAAATTTGAGTGAATTTAGATGAAATTTACTTCTATTTTTTTTTATTTCATATAAATTTTTTAGTCAAATTGTAATAAAGGAATTTGAACCAACGTCGATTTTTTTGGATTTTGATGATTTTGGTTGTTGGAGGAGTTAAATTTGAGTAAATTTAGATGAAATTTACTTTTATTTTTTGGATTTTATATAAATTTTTAGTCAAATTGTAATAAAGGAATATGAAACCACCTTCGATTTTTTTGGATTTTGATGATTTTGGCTGTTGGAGGAGTTAAATTTGAGTAAATGTAGAAGAAATTAACAGCTTTTTTTGGAATTTATATAAATTTTTAGTTAAATTGTAATAAAGGAAATTGAAACCAACTTCGATTTTTTTGGATTTTGATGAATTTTTTTGTTGGAGGAGCTAAATTTGAGTGAATTTAGATGAAATTTACTTCTATTTTTTTTGATTTCATATAAATTTTTAGTCAAATTGTAATAAAGGAATTTGAACCAACGTCGATTTTTTTGGATTTTGATGATTTTGGTTGTTGGAGGAGTTAAATTTGAGTAAATTTAGATGAAATTTAATTTTATTTTTTTGGATTTTATATAAATTTTTAGTCAAATTGTAATAAAGGAATTTGAACCAACGTCGATTTTTTTGGATTTTGATGATTTTGGTTGTTGGAGGAGTTAAATTTGAGTAAATTTAGATGAAATTTAATTTTATTTTTTTGGATTTTATATAAATTTTTAGTCAAATTGTAATAAAGGAATTTGAACCAACTTCGATTTTTTTGGATTTTGATGATTTTGGCTGTTGGAGGAGTTAAATTTGAGTAAATGTAGAAGAAATTAACAGCTTTTTTTGGATTTTATATAAATTTTTAGTCAACTTGTAACAAAGGTATTTGAAACCACCTTCGATTTTTTTGGATTTTGATGAATTTTTTTGTTGGATGAGCTAAATTTGAGTGAATTTAGATGAAATTTATTCAATTTTTTTGGATTTTATATAAATTTTTAGTCAAATTGTAATAAAGGAATTTGAAACCACCTTCGATTTTTTTGGATTTGGATGAATTTTTTTGTTGGAGGAGCTAAATTTGAGTGAATTTAGATGAAATTTACTTCTATTTTTTTTGATTTCATATAAATTTTTAGTCAAATTGTAATAAAGGAATTTGAACCAACATCGATTTTTTTGGATTTTGATGATTTTGGCTGTTGGAGGAGTTAAATTTGAGTAAATTTAGAAGAAATTAACAGCTTTTTTTGGAATTTATATAAATTTTTAGTTAAATTGTAATAAAGGAAATTGAAACCAACTTCGATTTTTTTGGATTTTGATGAATTTTTTTGTTGGAGGAGCTAAATTTGAGTGAATTTAGATGAAATTTACTTCTATTTTTTTTGATTTCATATAAATTTTTAGTCAAATTGTAATAAAGGAATTTGAACCAACGTCGATTTTTTTGGATTTTGATGATTTTGGTTGTTGGTGGAGTTAAATTTGAGTAAATTTAGATGAAATTTAATTTTATTTTTTTCGATTTTATATCAATTTTTAGTCAAATTGTAATAAAGGAATTTGAACCAACTTCGATTTTTTTGGATTTTGATGAGTTTTTTTGATGGAGGAGTTAAATTTGAGTGAATTTAGATGAAACTTACTTCTATTTTTTTTGATTTCATATAAATTTTTAGTCAAATTGTAATAAAGGAATTTGAAACCAACTTCGATTTTTTGGATTTGGATGAATTTTTTTGTTGGAGGATCTAAATTTGAGTGAATTTAGATGAAATTTACTTCTATTTTTTTGGATTTTATATAAATTTTTAGTCAAATTGTTATAAAGGAATTTGAACCAACTTCGATTTTTTTGGATTTTGCTGAATTATTTTGTTGGAGGAGCTAAATTTGAGTGAATTTAGATGAAATTTACTTCTATTTTTTTTTATTGCATATAAATTTTTAGTCAAATTGTAATAAAGGAATTTGAACCAACGTCGATTTTTTTGGATTTTGATGAATTTTTTTGTTGGAGGAGCTAAATTTGAGTGAATTTAGATGAAATTTACTTCTATTTTTTTTGATTTCATATAAATTTTTAGTCAAATTGTAATAAAGGAATTTGAACCAACGTCGATTTTTTTGGATTTTGATGATTTTGGTTGTTGGTGGAGTTAAATTTGAGTAAATTTAGATGAAATTTAATTTTATTTTTTTGGATTTTATATCAATTTTTAGTCAAATTGTAATAAAGGAATTTGAACCAACTTCGATTTTTTTGGATTTTGATGAGTTTTTTTGATGGAGGAGTTAAATTTGAGTGAATTTAGATGAAACTTACTTCTATTTTTTTTGATTTCATATAAATTTTTAGTCAAATTGTAATAAAGGAATTTGAAACCAACTTCGATTTTTTGGATTTGGATGAATTTTTTTGTTGGAGGATCTAAATTTGAGTGAATTTAGATGAAATTTACTTCTATTTTTTTGGATTTTATATAAATTTTTAGTCAAATTGTTATAAAGGAATTTGAACCAACTTCGATTTTTTTGGATTTTGCTGAATTATTTTGTTGGAGGAGCTAAATTTGAGTGAATTTAGATGAAATTTACTTCTATTTTTTTTTATTGCATATAAATTTTTAGTCAAATTGTAATAAAGGAATTTGAACCAACGTCGATTTTTTTGGATTTTGATGAATTTTTTTTTGGAGGAGCTAAATTTGAGTGAATTTAGATGAAATTTACTTTCATTTTTTTTGGGTTTTATATAAATTTTTAGTCAAATTGTAATAAAGGAAATTGAAACCAACTTCGATTTTTTTGGATTTTGATGAATTTTTTTGTTGGAGGAGCTAAATTTGAGTGAATTTAGATGAAATTTACTTCAATTTTTTTATTTTATATCAATTTTTAGTCAAATTGTTATAAAGGAATTTGAACCAACTTCGATTTTTTTGGATTTTGCTGAATTTTTTTGTTGGAGGAGCTAAATTTGAGTGAATTTAGATGAAATTTACTTCTATTTTTTTTTATTTCATATAAATTTTTTAGTCAAATTGTAATAAAGGAATTTGAACCAACGTCGATTTTTTTGGATTTTGATGATTTTGGTTGTTGGAGGAGTTAAATTTGAGTAAATTTAGATGAAATTTACTTTTATTTTTTGGATTTTATATAAATTTTTAGTCAAATTGTAATAAAGGAATATGAAACCACCTTCGATTTTTTTGGATTTTGATGAATTTTTTTGTTGAAGGAGCTAAATTTGAGTGAATTTTGATGAAATTTACTTTCATTTTTTGGATTTTATATAAATTTTTAGTCAACTTGTAATAAAGGTATTTGAAACCACCTTCGATTTTTTTGGATTTTGATGTATTTTTTTGTTGGATGAGCTAAATTTGAGTGAATTTAGATGAAATTTACTTCAATTTTTTTGGATTTTATATAAATTTTTAGTCAAATTGTAATAAAGGAATTTGAAACCACCTTCGATTTTTTTGGATTTGGATGAATTTTTTTGTTGGAGGAGCTAAATTTGAGTGAATTTAGATGAAATTTACTTCTATTTTTTTTGATTTCATATAAATTTTTAGTCAAATTGTAATAAAGGAATTTGAACCAACGTCGATTTTTTTGGATTTTGATGAATTTTTTTGTTGGAGGAGCTAAATTTGAGTGAATTTAGATGAAATTTACTTTCATTTTTTTGGGTTTTATATAAATTTTTAGTCAAATTGTAATAAAGGAAATTGAAACCAACTTCGATTTTTTTGGATTTTGATGAATTTTTTTGTTGGAGGAGCTAAATTTGAGTGAATTTAGATGAAATTTACTTCAATTTTTTTATTTTATATCAATTTTTAGTCAAATTGTTATAAAGGAATTTGAACCAACTTCGATTTTTTTGGATTTTGCTGAATTTTTTTGTTGGAGGAGCTAAATTTGAGTGAATTTAGATGAAATTTACTTCTATTTTTTTTTATTTCATATAAATTTTTTAGTCAAATTGTAATAAAGGAATTTGAACCAACGTCGATTTTTTTGGATTTTGATGATTTTGGTTGTTGGAGGAGTTAAATTTGAGTAAATTTAGATGAAATTTACTTTTATTTTTTGGATTTTATATAAATTTTTAGTCAAATTGTAATAAAGGAATATGAAACCACCTTCGATTTTTTTGGATTTTGATGATTTTGGCTGTTGGAGGAGTTAAATTTGAGTAAATGTAGAAGAAATTAACAGCTTTTTTTGGAATTTATATAAATTTTTAGTTAAATTGTAATAAAGGAAATTGAAACCAACTTCGATTTTTTTGGATTTTGATGAATTTTTTTGTTGGAGGAGCTAAATTTGAGTGAATTTAGATGAAATTTACTTCTATTTTTTTTGATTTCATATAAATTTTTAGTCAAATTGTAATAAAGGAATTTGAACCAACGTCGATTTTTTTGGATTTTGATGATTTTGGTTGTTGGAGGAGTTAAATTTGAGTAAATTTAGATGAAATTTAATTTTATTTTTTTGGATTTTATATAAATTTTTAGTCAAATTGTAATAAAGGAATTTGAACCAACTTCGATTTTTTTGGATTTTGATGATTTTGGCTGTTGGAGGAGTTAAATTTGAGTAAATGTAGAAGAAATTAACAGCTTTTTTTGGATTTTATATAAATTTTTAGTCAACTTGTAATAAAGGTATTTGAAACCACCTTCGATTTTTTTGGATTTTGATGAATTTTTTTGTTGGATGAGCTAAATTTGAGTGAATTTAGATGAAATTTACTTCAATTTTTTTGGATTTTATATAAATTTTTAGTCAAATTGTAATAAAAGAATTTGAAACCACCTTCGATTTTTTTGGATTTGGATGAATTTTTTTGTTGGAGGAGCTAAATTTGAGTGAATTTAGATGAAATTTACTTCTATTTTTTTTGATTTCATATAAATTTTTAGTCAAATTGTAATAAAGGAATTTGAACCAACTTCGATTTTTTTGGATTTTGATGAGTTTTTTTGATGGAGGAGTTAAATTTGAGTGAATTTAGATGAAACTTACTTCTATTTTTTTTGATTTCATATAAATTTTTAGTCAAATTGTAATAAAGGAATTTGAAACCAACTTCGATTTTTTGGATTTGGATGAATTTTTTTGTTGGAGGATCTAAATTTGAGTGAATTTAGATGAAATTTACTTCTATTTTTTTGGATTTTATATAAATTTTTAGTCAAATTGTTATAAAGGAATTTGAACCAACTTCGATTTTTTTGGATTTTGCTGAATTATTTTGTTGGAGGAGCTAAATTTGAGTGAATTTAGATGAAATTTACTTCTATTTTTTTTTATTGCATATAAATTTTTAGTCAAATTGTAATAAAGGAATTTGAACCAACGTCGATTTTTTTGGATTTTGATGAATTTTTTTTTGGAGGAGCTAAATTTGAGTGAATTTAGATGAAATTTACTTTCATTTTTTTTGGGTTTTATATAAATTTTTAGTCAAATTGTAATAAAGGAAATTGAAACCAACTTCGATTTTTTTGGATTTTGATGAATTTTTTTGTTGGAGGAGCTAAATTTGAGTGAATTTAGATGAAATTTACTTCAATTTTTTTATTTTATATCAATTTTTAGTCAAATTGTTATAAAGGAATTTGAACCAACTTCGATTTTTTTGGATTTTGCTGAATTTTTTTGTTGGAGGAGCTAAATTTGAGTGAATTTAGATGAAATTTACTTCTATTTTTTTTTATTTCATATAAATTTTTTAGTCAAATTGTAATAAAGGAATTTGAACCAACGTCGATTTTTTTGGATTTTGATGATTTTGGTTGTTGGAGGAGTTAAATTTGAGTAAATTTAGATGAAATTTACTTTTATTTTTTGGATTTTATATAAATTTTTAGTCAAATTGTAATAAAGGAATATGAAACCACCTTCGATTTTTTTGGATTTTGATGAATTTTTTTGTTGAAGGAGCTAAATTTGAGTGAATTTTGATGAAATTTACTTTCATTTTTTGGATTTTATATAAATTTTTAGTCAACTTGTAATAAAGGTATTTGAAACCACCTTCGATTTTTTTGGATTTTGATGTATTTTTTTGTTGGATGAGCTAAATTTGAGTGAATTTAGATGAAATTTACTTCAATTTTTTTGGATTTTATATAAATTTTTAGTCAAATTGTAATAAAGGAATTTGAAACCACCTTCGATTTTTTTGGATTTGGATGAATTTTTTTGTTGGAGGAGCTAAATTTGAGTGAATTTAGATGAAATTTACTTCTATTTTTTTTGATTTCATATAAATTTTTAGTCAAATTGTAATAAAGGAATTTGAACCAACGTCGATTTTTTTGGATTTTGATGAATTTTTTTGTTGGAGGAGCTAAATTTGAGTGAATTTAGATGAAATTTACTTTCATTTTTTTGGGTTTTATATAAATTTTTAGTCAAATTGTAATAAAGGAAATTGAAACCAACTTCGATTTTTTTGGATTTTGATGAATTTTTTTGTTGGAGGAGCTAAATTTGAGTGAATTTAGATGAAATTTACTTCAATTTTTTTATTTTATATCAATTTTTAGTCAAATTGTTATAAAGGAATTTGAACCAACTTCGATTTTTTTGGATTTTGCTGAATTTTTTTGTTGGAGGAGCTAAATTTGAGTGAATTTAGATGAAATTTACTTCTATTTTTTTTTATTTCATATAAATTTTTTAGTCAAATTGTAATAAAGGAATTTGAACCAACGTCGATTTTTTTGGATTTTGATGATTTTGGTTGTTGGAGGAGTTAAATTTGAGTAAATTTAGATGAAATTTACTTTTATTTTTTGGATTTTATATAAATTTTTAGTCAAATTGTAATAAAGGAATATGAAACCACCTTCGATTTTTTTGGATTTTGATGATTTTGGCTGTTGGAGGAGTTAAATTTGAGTAAATGTAGAAGAAATTAACAGCTTTTTTTGGAATTTATATAAATTTTTAGTTAAATTGTAATAAAGGAAATTGAAACCAACTTCGATTTTTTTGGATTTTGATGAATTTTTTTGTTGGAGGAGCTAAATTTGAGTGAATTTAGATGAAATTTACTTCTATTTTTTTTGATTTCATATAAATTTTTAGTCAAATTGTAATAAAGGAATTTGAACCAACGTCGATTTTTTTGGATTTTGATGATTTTGGTTGTTGGAGGAGTTAAATTTGAGTAAATTTAGATGAAATTTAATTTTATTTTTTTGGATTTTATATAAATTTTTAGTCAAATTGTAATAAAGGAATTTGAACCAACTTCGATTTTTTTGGATTTTGATGATTTTGGCTGTTGGAGGAGTTAAATTTGAGTAAATGTAGAAGAAATTAACAGCTTTTTTTGGATTTTATATAAATTTTTAGTCAACTTGTAATAAAGGTATTTGAAACCACCTTCGATTTTTTTGGATTTTGATGAATTTTTTTGTTGGATGAGCTAAATTTGAGTGAATTTAGATGAAATTTACTTCAATTTTTTTGGATTTTATATAAATTTTTAGTCAAATTGTAATAAAAGAATTTGAAACCACCTTCGATTTTTTTGGATTTGGATGAATTTTTTTGTTGGAGGAGCTAAATTTGAGTGAATTTAGATGAAATTTACTTCTATTTTTTTTTATTTCATATAAATTTTTAGTCAAATTGTAATAAAGGAATTTGAACCAACTTCGATTTTTTTGGATTTTGATGAGTTTTTTTGATGGAGGAGTTAAATTTGAGTGAATTTAGATGAAACTTACTTCTATTTTTTTTGATTTCATATAAATTTTTAGTCAAATTGTAATAAAGGAATTTGAAACCAACTTCGATTTTTTGGATTTGGATGAATTTTTTTGTTGGAGGATCTAAATTTGAGTGAATTTAGATGAAATTTACTTCTATTTTTTTGGATTTTATATAAATTTTTAGTCAAATTGTTATAAAGGAATTTGAACCAACTTCGATTTTTTTGGATTTTGCTGAATTATTTTGTTGGAGGAGCTAAATTTGAGTGAATTTAGATGAAATTTACTTCTATTTTTTTTTATTGCATATAAATTTTTAGTCAAATTGTAATAAAGGAATTTGAACCAACGTCGATTTTTTTGGATTTTGATGAATTTTTTTTGGAGGAGCTAAATTTGAGTGAATTTAGATGAAATTTACTTTCATTTTTTTTGGGTTTTATATAAATTTTTAGTCAAATTGTAATAAAGGAAATTGAAACCAACTTCGATTTTTTTGGATTTTGATGAATTTTTTTGTTGGAGGAGCTAAATTTGAGTGAATTTAGATGAAATTTACTTCAATTTTTTTATTTTATATCAATTTTTAGTCAAATTGTTATAAAGGAATTTGAACCAACTTCGATTTTTTTGGATTTTGCTGAATTTTTTTGTTGGATGAGCTAAATTTGAGTGAATTTAGATGAAATTTACTTTAATTTTTTTGGATTTTATATAAATTTTTAGTCAAATTGTAATAAAGGAATTTGAAACCACCTTCGATTTTTTTGGATTTGGATGAATTTTTTTGTTGGAGGAGCTAAATTTGAGTGAATTTAGATGAAATTTACTTCTATTTTTTTTGATTTCATATAAATTTTTAGTCAAATTGTAATAAAGGAATTTGAACCAACGTCGATTTTTTTGGATTTTGATGAATTTTTTTGTTGGAGGAGCTAAATTTGAGTGAATTTAGATGAAATTTACTTTCATTTTTTTGGGTTTTATATAAATTTTTAGTCAAATTGTAATAAAGGAAATTGAAACCAACTTCGATTTTTTTGGATTTTGATGAATTTTTTTGTTGGAGGAGCTAAATTTGAGTGAATTTAGATGAAATTTACTTCAATTTTTTTATTTTATATCAATTTTTAGTCAAATTGTTATAAAGGAATTTGAACCAACTTCGATTTTTTTGGATTTTGCTGAATTTTTTTGTTGGAGGAGCTAAATTTGAGTGAATTTAGATGAAATTTACTTCTATTTTTTTTTATTTCATATAAATTTTTTAGTCAAATTGTAATAAAGGAATTTGAACCAACGTCGATTTTTTTGGATTTTGATGATTTTGGTTGTTGGAGGAGTTAAATTTGAGTAAATTTAGATGAAATTTACTTTTATTTTTTGGATTTTATATAAATTTTTAGTCAAATTGTAATAAAGGAATATGAAACCACCTTCGATTTTTTTGGATTTTGATGATTTTGGCTGTTGGAGGAGTTAAATTTGAGTAATTGTAGAAGAAATTAACAGCTTTTTTTGGAATTTATATAAATTTTTAGTTAAATTGTAATAAAGGAAATTGAAACCAACTTCGATTTTTTTGGATTTTGATGAATTTTTTTGTTGGAGGAGCTAAATTTGAGTGAATTTAGATGAAATTTACTTCTATTTTTTTTGATTTCATATAAATTTTTAGTCAAATTGTAATAAAGGAATTTGAACCAACGTCGATTTTTTTGGATTTTGATGATTTTGGTTGTTGGAGGAGTTAAATTTGAGTAAATTTAGATGAAATTTAATTTTATTTTTTTGGATTTTATATAAATTTTTAGTCAAATTGTAATAAAGGAATTTGAACCAACTTCGATTTTTTTGGATTTTGATGATTTTGGCTGTTGGAGGAGTTAAATTTGAGTAAATGTAGAAGAAATTAACAGCTTTTTTTGGATTTTATATAAATTTTTAGTCAACTTGTAATAAAGGTATTTGAAACCACCTTCGATTTTTTTGGATTTTGATGAATTTTTTTGTTGGATGAGCTAAATTTGAGTGAATTTAGATGAAATTTACTTCAATTTTTTTGGATTTTATATAAATTTTTAGTCAAATTGTAATAAAAGAATTTGAAACCACCTTCGATTTTTTTGGATTTGGATGAATTTTTTTGTTGGAGGAGCTAAATTTGAGTGAATTTAGATGAAATTTACTTCTATTTTTTTGATTTCATATAAATTTTTAGTCAAATTGTAATAAAGGAATTTGAACCAACTTCGATTTTTTTGGATTTTGATGATTTTGGCTGTTGGAGGAGTTAAATTTGAGTAAATTTAGAAGAAATTAACAGCTTTTTTTGGAATTTATATAAATTTTTAGTTAAATTGTAATAAAGGAAATTGAAACCAACTTCGATTTTTTTGGATTTTGATGAATTTTTTTGTTGGAGGAGCTAAATTTGAGTGAATTTAGATGAAATTTACTTCAATTTTTTGATTTTATATCAATTTTTAGTCAAATTGTTATAAAGGAATTTGAACCAACTTCGATTTTTTTGGATTTTGCTGAATTTTTTTGTTGGAGGAGCTAAATTTGAGTGAATTTAGATGAAATTTAATTCTATTTTTTTTTATTTCATATAAATTTTTTAGTCAAATTGTAATAAAGGAATTTGAACCAACGTCGATTTTTTTGGATTTTGATGATTTTGGTTGTTGGAGGAGTTAAATTTGAGTAAATTTAGATGAAATTTACTTTTATTTTTTGGATTTTATATAAATTTTTAGTCAAATTGTAATAAAGGAATATGAAACCACCTTCGATTTTTTTGGATTTTGATGAATTTTTTTGTTGAAGGAGCTAAATTTGAGTGAATTTTGATGAAATTTACTTTCATTTTTTGGATTTTATATAAATTTTTAGTCAACTTGTAATAAAGGTATTTGAAACCACCTTCGATTTTTTTGGATTTTGATGAATTTTTTTGTTGGATGAGCTAAATTTGAGTGAATTTAGATGAAATTTACTTTCATTTTTTTGGATTTTATATAAATTTTTAGTCAAATTGTAATAAAGGAATTTGAAACCACCTTCGATTTTTTTGGATTTGGATGAATTTTTTTGTTGGAGGAGCTAAATTTGAGTGAATTTAGATGAAATTTACTTCTATTTTTTTTGATTTCATATAAATTTTTAGTCAAATTGTAATAAAGGAATTTGAACCAACTTCGATTTTTTTGGATTTTGATGATTTTGGCTGTTGGAGGAGTTAAATTTGAGTAAATTTAGAAGAAATTAACAGCTTTTTTTGGAATTTATTTAAATTTTTAGTTAAATTGTAATAAAGGAAATTGAAACCAACTTCGATTTTTTTGGATTTTGATGAATTTTTTTGTTGGAGGAGCTAAATTTGAGTGAATTTAGATGAAATTTACTTCTATTTTTTTTATTTCATATAAATTTTTTAGTCAAATTGTAATAAAGGAATTTGAACCAACGTCGATTTTTTTGGATTTTGCTGAATTTTTTTGTTGGAGGAGCTAAATTTGAGTGAATTTAGATGAAATTTAATTCTATTTTTTTTTATTTCATATAAATTTTTTAGTCAAATTGTAATAAAGGAATTTGAACCAACGTCGATTTTTTTGGATTTTGATGATTTTGGTTGTTGGAGGAGTTAAATTTGAGTAAATTTAGATGAAATTTACTTTTATTTTTTGGATTTTATATAAATTTTTAGTCAAATTGTAATAAAGGAATATGAAACCACCTTCGATTTTTTTGGATTTTGATGAATTTTTTTGTTGAAGGAGCTAAATTTGAGTGAATTTTGATGAAATTTACTTTCATTTTTTGGATTTTATATAAATTTTTAGTCAACTTGTAATAAAGGTATTTGAAACCACCTTCGATTTTTTTGGATTTTGATGAATTTTTTTGTTGGATGAGCTAAATTTGAGTGAATTTAGATGAAATTTACTTTCATTTTTTTGGATTTTATATAAATTTTTAGTCAAATTGTAATAAAGGAATTTGAAACCACCTTCGATTTTTTTGGATTTGGATGAATTTTTTTGTTGGAGGAGCTAAATTTGAGTGAATTTAGATGAAATTTACTTCTATTTTTTTTGATTTCATATAAATTTTTAGTCAAATTGTAATAAAGGAATTTGAACCAACTTCGATTTTTTTGGATTTTGATGATTTTGGCTGTTGGAGGAGTTAAATTTGAGTAAATTTAGAAGAAATTAACACCTTTTTTTGGAATTTATATAAATTTTTAGTCAAATTGTAATAAAGGAATTTGAAACCAACTTCGATTTTTTTGGATTTTGATGAATTTTTTGTTGGAGGAGCTAAATTTGAGTGAATTTAGATGAAATTTACTTTCATTTTTTTGGATTTTATATAAATTTTTAGTCAAATTGTAATAAAGTAATTTGAAACCAACTTCGATTTTTTTGGATTTTGATGAATTTTTTTGTTGGAGGAGCTAAATTTGAGTGAATTTTGATGAAACTTACTTTCATTTTTTTGGATTTTATATAAATTTTTAGTCAAATTGTAATAAAGGAATTTGAAACCACCTTCGATTTTTTTGGATTTTGATGAATATTTTTGTTGGAGGAGCTAAATTTGAGTGAATTTAGATGAAATTTACTATCATTTTTTTGGATTTTATATAAATTTTTAGTCAAATTGTAATAAAGGAATTTGAAACCACCTTCGATTTTTTTGGATTTTGATGAATTTTTTTGTTGGAGGAGCTAAATTTGAGTGAATTTAGATGAAATTAACTTCAATTTTTTTGGATTTTATATAAATTTTTAGCCAAATTGTAATAAAGGAAATTGAAACCAACTTCGATTTTTTTGGATTTTGATTAATTTTTTTGTTGGTGGAGCTAAATTTGAGTGAATTTAGATGAAATTTACTTCAATTTTTTTTGGATTTTATATAAATTTTTAGTTAAATTGTAATAAAGGTAATTGATACCAACTTCGATTTTTTTGGATTTTGATGAATTTTTTTGTTGGAGGAGCTAAATTTGAGTGAATTTAGATGAAATTTACTTCTATTTTTTTTGATTTCATATAAATTTTTAGTCAAATTGTAATAAAGGAATTTGAACCAACGTCGATTTTTTTGGATTTTGATGAATTTTTTTGTTGAAGGAGCTAAATTTGAGTGAATTTTGATGAAATTTACTTTCATTTTTTTGGATTTTATATAAATTTTTAGTCAACTTGTAATAAAGGTATTTGAAACCACCTTTGATTTTTTTGGATTTTGATGAATTTTTTTGTTGGATGAGCTAAATTTGAGTGAATTTAGATGAAATTTACTTCAATTTTTTTTGATTTTATATAAATTTTTAGTCAAATTGTAATAAAGGAAATTGAACCCAACTTCGATTTTTTTGGATTTTGATGAATTTTTTTGTTGGAGGAGCTAAATTTGAGTGAATTTAGATGAAATTTACTTCTATTTTTTTTTGATTTCATATAAATTTTTAGTCAAATTGTAATAAAGGAATTTGAACCAACGTCGATTTTTTTGGATTTTGATGATTTTGGTGGTTGGAGGAGTTAAATTTGAGTAAATTTAGATGAAATTTAATTTTATTTTTTTGGATTTTATATAAATTTTTAGTCAAATTGTAATAAAGGAATTTGAACCAACTTCGATTTTTTTGGATTTTGATGAGTTTTTTTGATGGAGGAGTTAAATTTGAGTGAATTTAGATGAAACTTACTTCTTTTTTTTTTGATTTCATATAAATTTTTAGTCAAATTGTAATAAAGGAATTTGAACCAACTTCGATTTTTTTGGATTTTGATGATTTTGGCTGTTGGAGGAGTTAAATTTGAGTAAATTTAGAAGAAATTAACACCTTTTTTTGGAATTTATATAAATTTTTAGTCAAATTGTAATAAAGGAATTTGAAACCAACTTCGATTTTTTTGGATTTTGATGAATTTTTTTGTTGGTGGAGCTAAATTTGAGTGAATTTAGATGAAATTTACTTTTATTTTTTTGGATTTTATATAAATTTTTAATCAAATTGTTATAAAGGAATTTGAAACCACCTTCGATTTTTTTGGAATTTGATGAATTTTTTTGTTGGAGGAGCTAAATTTGAGTGAATTTAGATGAAATTTACTTCAATTTTTTGATTTTATATAAATTTTTAGTCAAATTGTAATAAAGTAATTTGAAACCACCATCGATTTTTTTGGATTTTGATGAATTTTTTTGTTGAAGGAGCTAAATTTGAGTGAATTTAGATGAAATTTACTTCAATATTCTTGGATTTTATATAAATTTTTTGTCAAATTGTAATAAAGGAAATTGAAACCAACTTCGATTTTTTTGGATTTTGATGAATTTTTTTGTTGGAGGAGCTAAATTTGAGTGAATTTAGATGAAATTTACTTCTATTTTTTTTGATTTCATATAAATTTTTAGTCAAATTGTAATAAAGGAATTTGAACCAACTTCGATTTTTATGGATTTTGCTGAATTTTTTTTTGGAGGAGCTAAATTTGAGTGAATTTAGATGAAATTTACTTCAATTTTTTGATTTTATATAAATTTTTAGTCAAATTGTAATAAAGTAATTTGAAACCAACTTCGATTTTTTTGGATTTTGATGAATTTTTTTGTTGGAGGAGCTAAATTTGAGTGAATTTAGATGAAATTTACTTCTATTTTTTTTGATTTCATATAAATTTTTAGTCAAATTGTCATAAAGGAATTTGAATCAACTTCGATTTTTTGGATTTGGATGAATTTTTTTGTTGGAGGAGCTAAATTTGAGTGATTTTAGATGAAATTTACTTCTATTTTTTTGGATTTTATATAAATTTTTAGTCAAATTGTTATAAAGGAATTTGAAACCACCTTCGTTTTTTTGGATTTCGATAAATTTTTTTGTTGGAGGAGCTAAATTTGAGTGAATTTAGATGAAATTTACTATCATTTTTTTGGATTTTATATAAATTTTTAGTCAAATTGTAATAAAGGAATTTGAAACCACCTTCGATTTTTTTGGATTTTGATGAATTTTTTTGTTGGAGGAGCTAAATTTGAGTGAATTTAGATGAAATTTACTTCAATTTTTTTGGATTTTATATAAATTTTTAGCCAAATTGTAATAAAGGAAATTGAAACCAACTTCGATTTTTTTGGATTTTGATTAATTTTTTTGTTGGTGGAGCTAAATTTGAGTGAATTTAGATGAAATTTTCTTCTATTTTTTTTTATTCCATATAAATTTTTAGTTAAATTGTAATAAAGGTAATTGATACCAACTTCGATTTTTTTGGATTTTGATGAATTTTTTTGTTGGAGGAGCTAAATTTGAGTGAATTTAGATGAAATTTACTTCTATTTTTTTTGATTTCATATAAATTTTTAGTCAAATTGTAATAAAGGAATTTGAACCAACGTCGATTTTTTTGGATTTTGATGATTTTGGTTGTTGGAGGAGTTAAATTTGAGTAAATTTAGATGAAATTTACTTTTATTTTTTGGATTTTATATAAATTTTTAGTCAAATTGTAATAAAGGAATATGAAACCACCTTCGATTTTTTTGGATTTTGATGAATTTTTTTGTTGGAGGAGCTAAATTTGAGTGAATTTAGATGAAATTTACTTCTATTTTTTTTTATTTCATATAAATTTTTAGTCAAATTGTAATAAAGGAATTTGAACCAACGTCGATTTTTTTGGATTTTGATGATTTTGGTTGTTGGAGGAGTTAAATTTGAGTAAATTTAGATGAAATTTACTTTTATTTTTTGGATTTTATATCAATTTTTAGTCAAATTGTAATAAAGGAATTTGAACCAACTTCGATTTTTTTGGATTTTGATGATTTTGGCTGTTGGAGGAGTTAAATTTGAGTAAATGTAGAAGAAATTAACAGCTTTTTTTGGAATTTATATAAATTTTTAGTTAAATTGTAATAAAGGAAATTGAAACCAACTTCGATTTTTTTGGATTTTGATGAATTTTTTTGTTGGAGGAGCTAAATTTGAGTGAATTTAGATGAAATTTACTTCTATTTTTTTTGATTTCATATAAATTTTTAGTCAAATTGTAATAAAGGAATTTGAACCAACGTCGATTTTTTTGGATTTTGATGATTTTGGTTGTTGGAGGAGTTAAATTTGAGTAAATTTAGATGAAATTTAATTTTATTTTTTTGGATTTTATATCAATTTTTAGTCAAATTGTAATAAAGGAATTTGAACCAACTTCGATTTTTTTGGATTTTGATGAGTTTTTTTGATGGAGGAGTTAAATTTGAGTGAATTTAGATGAAACTTACTTCTATTTTTTTTGATTTCATATAAATTTTTAGTCTAATTGTAATAAAGGAATTTGAACCAACTTCGATTTTTTTGGATTTTGATGATTTTGGCTGTTGGAGGAGTTAAATTTGAGTAAATTTAGAAGAAATTAACACCTTTTTTTGGAATTTATATAAATTTTTAGTCAAATTGTAATAAAGGAATTTGAAACCAACTTCGATTTTTTTGGATTTTGATGAATTTTTTTGTTGGAGGAGCTAAATTTGAGTGAATTTAGATGAAATTTACTTTCATTTTTTTGGATTTCATATAAATTTTTTGTCAAATTGTAATAAAGTAATTTGAAACCAACTTCGATTTTTTTTGATTTTGATGAATTTTTTTGTTGGAGGAGCTAAATTTGTGTGAATTTAGATGAAATTTACTATCATTTTTTTGGATTTTATATAAATTTTTAGTCAAATTGTTATAAAGGAATTTGAAACCACCTTCGATTTTTTTGGATTTTGATGAATTTTTTTGTTGGAGGAGCTAAATTTGAGTGAATTTAGATGAAATTTACTTCTATTTTTTTTGATTTCATATAAATTTTTAGTCAAATTGTAATAAAGGAATTTGAACCAACGTCGATTTTTTTGGATTTTGATGATTTTGGTTGTTGGAGGAGTTAAATTTGAGTAAATTTAGATGAAATTTACTTTTATTTTTTGGATTTTATATAAATTTTTAGTCAAATTGTAATAAAGGAATATGAAACCACCTTCGATTTTTTTGGATTTTGATGAATTTTTTTGTTGAAGGAGCTAAATTTGAGTGAATTTTGATGAAATTTACTTTCATTTTTTTGGATTTTATATAAATTTTTAGTCAACTTGTAATAAAGGTATTTGAAACCACCTTCGATTTTTTTGGATTTTGATGAATTTTTTTGTTGGATGAGCTAAATTTGAGTGAATTTAGATGAAATTTACTTCAATTTTTTTTGATTTTATATAAATTTTTAGTCAAATTGTAATAAAGGAAATTGAACCCAACTTCGATTTTTTTGGATTTTGATGAATTTTTTTGTTGGAGGAGCTAAATTTGAGTAAATTTAGATGAAATTTAATTTTATTTTTTTGGATTTTATATCAATTTTTAGTCAAATTGTAATAAAGGAATTTGAACCAACTTCGATTTTTTTGGATTTTGATGAGTTTTTTTGATGGAGGAGTTAAATTTGAGTGAATTTAGATGAAACTTACTTCTATTTTTTTTGATTTCATATAAATTTTTAGTCTAATTGTAATAAAGGAATTTGAACCAACTTCGATTTTTTTGGATTTTGATGATTTTGGCTGTTGGAGGAGTTAAATTTGAGTAAATTTAGAAGAAATTAACACCTTTTTTTGGAATTTATATAAATTTTTAGTCAAATTGTAATAAAGGAATTTGAAACCAACTTCGATTTTTTTGGATTTTGATGAATTTTTTTGTTGGAGGAGCTAAATTTGAGTGAATTTAGATGAAATTTACTTTCATTTTTTTGGATTTTATATAAATTTTTTGTCAAATTGTAATAAAGTAATTTGAAACCAACTTCGATTTTTTTTTATTTTGATGAATTTTTTTGTTGGAGGAGCTAAATTTGTGTGAATTTAGATGAAATTTACTATCATTTTTTTGGATTTTATATAAATTTTTAGTCAAATTGTTATAAAGGAATTTGAAACCACCTTCGATTTTTTTGGATTTTGATGAATTTTTTTGTTGGAGGAGCTAAATTTGAGTGAATTTAGATGAAATTTACTTCTATTTTTTTTGATTTCATATAAATTTTTAGTCAAATTGTAATAAAGGAATTTGAACCAACGTCGATTTTTTTGGATTTTGATGATTTTGGTTGTTGGAGGAGTTAAATTTGAGTAAATTTAGATGAAATTTACTTTTATTTTTTGGATTTTATATAAATTTTTAGTCAAATTGTAATAAAGGAATATGAAACCACCTTCGATTTTTTTGGATTTTGATGAATTTTTTTGTTGAAGGAGCTAAATTTGAGTGAATTTTGATGAAATTTACTTTCATTTTTTTGGATTTTATATAAATTTTTAGTCAACTTGTAATAAAGGTATTTGAAACCACCTTCGATTTTTTTGGATTTTGATGAATTTTTTTGTTGGATGAGCTAAATTTGAGTGAATTTAGATGAAATTTACTTCAATTTTTTTTGATTTTATATAAATTTTTAGTCAAATTGTAATAAAGGAAATTGAACCCAACTTCGATTTTTTTGGATTTTGATGAATTTTTTTGTTGGAGGAGCTAAATTTGAGTGAATTTAGATGAAATTTACTTTCATTTTTTTGGATTTTATATAAATTTTTAGTCAAATTGTAATAAAGGAAATTGAAACCAACTTCGATTTTTTTGGATTTTGATGAATTTTTTTGTTGGAGGAGCTAAATTTGAGTGAATTTAGATGAAATTTACTTCAATTTTTTGATTTTATATCAATTTTTAGTCAAATTGTTATAAAGGAATTTGAAACCACCTTCGATTTTTTTGGATTTTGATGAATATTTTTGTTGGAGGAGCTAAATTTGAGTGAATTTAGATGAAATTTACTTCAATTTTTTTGGATTTTATATAAATTTTTTGTCAAATTGTAATAAAGGAAATTGAAACCAACTTCGATTTTTTTGGATTTTGATGAATTTTTTTGTTGGAGGAGCTAAATCTGAGTGAATTTAGATGAAATTTACTATTATTTTTTTGGATTTTATATAAATTTTTAGTCAAATTGTAATAAAGGAATTTGAAACCACCTTCGATTTTTTTGGATTTTGATGAATATTTTTGTTGGAGGAGCTAAATTTGAGTGAATTTAGATGAAATTTACTTCAATTTTTTTGGATTTTATATAAATTTTTAGTTAAATTGTAATAAAGGTAATTGATACCAACTTCGATTTTTTTGGATTTTGATGAATTTTTTTGTTGGAGGAGCTAAATTTGAGTGAATTTAGATGAAATTTACTTCTATTTTTTTTGATTTCATATAAATTTTTAGTCAAATTGTAATAAAGGAATTTGAACCAACTTCGATTTTTATGGATTTTGCTGAATTTTTTTTTGGAGGAGCTAAATTTGAGTGAATTTAGATGAAATTTACTTCAATTTTTTGATTTTATATAAATTTTTAGTCAAATTGTCATAAAGGAATTTGAATCAACTTCGATTTTTTGGATTTGGATGAATTTTTTTGTTGGAGGAGCTAAATTTGAGTGATTTTAGATGAAATTTACTTCTATTTTTTTGGATTTTATATAAATTTTTAGTCAAATTGTTATAAAGGAATTTGAAACCACCTTCGTTTTTTTGGATTTCGATAAATTTTTTTGTTGGAGGAGGTAAATTTGAATGAATTTAGATGAAATTTACTTCAATTTTTTTGGATTTTATATAAATTTTTAGTCAAATTGTAATAAAGGAATTTGAAACCACCTTCGATTTTTTTGGATTTGGATGAATTTTTTTGTTGGAGGAGCTAAATTTGAGTGAATTTAGATGAAATTTACTTCTATTTTTTTTGATTTCATATAAATTTTTAGTCAAATTGTAATAAAGGAATTTGAACCAACTTCGATTTTTTTGGATTTTGATGATTTTGGCTGTTGGAGGAGTTAAATTTGAGTAAATTTAGATGAAATTTACTTCAATTTTTTTTGATTGTTACGTCCTGAAGGGACTGTTGCGAACCACCCCGAGCGGTTAGGGTGATCAGCAGGGTTCGCTGCTCGGTCAAGGTGCTAAAGCACGCCTTGACTATACTCGCGGGGAAGTGAGGAAGGTGAAAAGGAGTAAAATCAATAATACTCAGGATTTAAGGAAGAAACAACAAAGTAAAATATATTCTTTAGTAAAAGATAAATGTAATTGTTAGACATACCCTAGGGACAGCGCTCCGTCCCTGTTATCGCAGTGCGCTCGGGTTTCGGCTCGCTTGCCGAATATCGCTTCGTACAGGAGGTCGCTCAACTTAGCGCAGGTCGTGGTCGCTCGCTCTGTGCTCTCGGGTAGCACACGGAAGTCGGCGCAACTGAAGACCGTCGAATCGCACTGTCTCTAATCGTCTCTTATTCTACGCGTTCCTACGCCGAACACGAGTGACGCGCAGGGGCTCTCCCGGCTATGCCGTTCGCGGTATGTTGGATGGAGTTACCCTTGCACGGTTTATTGACGGCCGAACGTATTTCGCGGACTAGACGCTATGACGTGATCGCGGCTTCTTGACGGCTCTCTGGCTCGTCCTGACTTCCTAAGTCGAGTTCCCGAATAAGAATGATTTTTTCGCGGTGCGCGATCGCGGTCTCACCTCGGACGATCCCTACGAACGGGGATAACTGCCCCGTCGGCAGCTGTCGCTTGCTTAACCCCTTCCTCGATTATTGAGAAATAATCGGGGCCCGGGCTGAGCGCGGTCGTTGTCCCCGACGCTCGCTTCACGTTTTGTCACAACGTGACCGACACGCGCGAGGCGATTCCGCTGAATCGCCTTAGGAAAAACACGCGAGGACAGTCAGCACGGAATGGACCTGAAGGGCCCATGTAACACCTCCCCACCTAGACACGAAATGGTCTCGCGAGGCTGTTTCGTCGTCAACCCGTGTGAAGCTGTCGTCGCGTGCGCTTTCCTCGCGGCTTAAAACTATATATGTAGGCGCAACTAAAATTAAGGGATCGCAAGGGGATTACAATAAATGATTCTTAATTAGAGACAAACCAAAACCCATATATTGTTACGAAATTGAATAATTGAATATAATAATAAAAGAAAAGCTCGATGTAATAATATAAGCAAAGGGGTACTGGATATAATTATACGGACAAGGGGAAAATACTATAATAGTCATAATAAAAGGGGAGGGGGCGGGGGTTTGGGCGTTGCCGATGGTGGTAGCGATCGTGGTGCCGGGTGACGCTCTAGTGTGAGGGGTGGTGCTCCCTTATTCTGCGCCGGCCGGGACAATCCATGGGATGTCCCTGGGCTTCGGCGCCTCCAAGGGCCGGGGTGCCTCTAGCACTGGAAATGCCGGCAGGTGTCTCGGGTTTGCATCCAATACTGCTCGGATGCAACCCGTGCAGTTGTTCGGAGATGTCCATCTCAAGTGCCTGGCCCGGCATCTCACGCACTTGGTGAGGTCGATGGCCCGCTGTTCTATTGCGAGCCAGTGAATCGGGGCCCGCCTGTATTCCTTGAAATCCTCGGGGGGGTTCATCCACGCACAAGCGTCGCACAACACCCGCGTCTTGTGGAACTGGTGCACCCATACCTTGCCCTCTCCATCTATGGTATTCGCTGGTCTTATGCAGACTCGTCTTTCGAACGGGGCGTGTAGGTGCCGGGGCAGCACCACTTCGGCGAGAAATGTTCGCGGATACTTCTCGTCATTGAATTTCGCGTACATTTTGTTCTTATCGTAGATTGAAGCCGTGAAAATTCGTACTGACTGTCCGCGCTTGTCTTAATTGCTAACTTATATGCTAATGTCCCTACCATCGAATTTTCGCAGCAGAGCGCCTCGTGGGGATTGATTCTTAGAGCTAAAGCGCGGGTGTTTCTGCTGCTATCAGCGAGGTACTTCTTAGAATACGTCAAAGTACGGCTCGGTGCCCGCGAAACTTCGCGATTGTTCCACGTCGGCTCTATATCCTGTCCTCGTGGATTGTATAACGGGTAGGTCTGGAGGAAAAGATGTAATTGCTAGGGGACGGGGTCTTGAAATTATTGGAGGGGCGGGTCGGTGTGGCGTCATTTCAATATTAACCTTTGTCTCTTTCCTTAAGGGCTCCCGATGTTGATTTTGACGTGCCCTAAAGGCACAGTATCCGATCCAGGTAATGAGGATGATTACGATAGTGCCTCCTAATCCTGGTAGTCCATAGGTTACATATGTCGATAAATTTTCTGTCCGATGATGTGTTGCTATTTCTCTTGCTTGTCTCTCTATGTCGTCCAGTGCGATTGCATTAGCTTTCGCATGGGAATCTTGAAGGGTTCTTTGAGGTTCCTTTTGTTGATAGTCCGTTAAAATTTTTACATGATGTTCCGTGAGGGTTGGTAGAATTTCCGAAATGTTGATGCCAATAGATGGTTTGTAGATGGTTGTTAATTCGTCGGTGTCCACTCCAGTTGCCCAAATCTGGTCTGTCCCGATTTTGGCCTCACAATCTCTCCTCAGTTGTAATATTCCTGCCCCCTGTAGCACTTCATATCCGGCTGCGTGCTTATTGCATCGAACCTGCAGTGCCAGGGTGTCCTTAACGGAATATATCCAGGTGTTGGGTGCGATCAACTTCTTCAGGTATGTTCGGCCTCCGGGAAGAACTTGAATATTGCAGCTAGACCACTTGATGTTTTGAGGTTTTAATAGGGCGTTCGTTTCGCAAGTTGGTGCTTTTTCCAAATCTTGGAGTGGTACGCTGAGTTCACACATGTACATCCGGGGGTGTTTCCTGCATCCCATGATGTAGTTCTCGTCGGGCATGAAGTATTGAGAGTTGATTTGGTTGATTGCTAAATATGCCGTTCTTGGTTTTATGAAGATAGGGGTAGAGACATTGGTCGATATTGCTTGAAATGAAGGGCAGGGTTGAAGGTAATAAAGGTCGAAGGGATTTTGATCTAATAAAGGGATGTCGAGTGACAAGATAATTCGGCCATGTGAATAAACTACGTTTAATTTGGTCACCCCTTGTAGCTGTTCGGAATTCAATTCTTCTGGGGTCAGCGGGAATTCGTACGGAGTGGTTCTGCGAATTCGTTCGCAAGTCTGCGCTAGCTGGGCAGGTGAAAGAACGGCCGGATGTAAGATACCAAGTTTCGCGAACGTGAGCGCGTCCGTAATTACAATTAACGCAGTCACATATTCGTCCACATGTCTGGTCATTAAGAATGTCCACGACGAAAATGCTAATTCTAATTCTATTTTTGTTTCGCGCTCGTCTAGTCGAAGAGTACCCGACGCTAGTTCCTTAATTCTATCGCCCATGGTTTCCACGGATCCCGTTACAGTTCTGAGTGACTCGTGTATATCCTGAAATTCCGATTTTATAATGTGCGTTTGATTTGCTAACAATTCGGCGAGACGATTTTGATCCTTATACAGCTTATCTATTTCCTTGTTGTAATATTGCGCATCGTCGCTGTCCAGGGTTCCGAAAAGGGCCTTGCTCAGCGATCCGATGAATCCTAATGGTACAGATCGTTTGGAACGGCGAAATTGTGGTTTCCCTAATATGTTAAGTAACAATTCCTCGTATCGTTTGCCGTCTAAGAGTTTGCGCTGTAGAGCCGTGTTGAGGGCATCGGCTGGGCAAGATGTCCAGTTATATGTTGTGCATAACGCTTTCATGCTGTTGATCTGGGGTTGCGTTTGCGGTCGCGAGGCCAGTATCTCAGCGACTCCTATACCCGTGACCAGTCTCCATTGGGTGTGGAATACTCGGAGAGGTCGGATTTTTTCGTAGTACAAGCCCGGATTGGGGGCTAGTGACGATATTTTGTAGTCTCCATCTATGGTGTTACTAGCAACGCTCATCCATAGGAACGTGTATATTAGTAAGCCACATCCGTTCATGGTGGCCGAGATTCGGGATTTCCCGAAAAGTCTTATTCGGGGAATCCTATCGTTTAAGTAATTGCCTACTGCAAATACGAAAAACAAGTGAAATTACGGAAAGGGTGGGAATTCTATTGTTTTACAGGTATGTAAAACAAGTGAGAGTAGGGAGGGGGGTCCGATTTTTGGGGTGAGGGACCTTGGTTAGGAGGATTGGCAATATGAGCCCTCCTGCCGGTCGGTTGAAAGCTTAAACCACATTGAATACACTCTATTAGCGTCAAGGTGGCTTATCCTTTGTATAAGCATGTTTCAATTTGTCGAAATGTTTGATTAACTGCTGACCCTCCTCGGTGATTAATATTGCATTGTTTTGTTCGGTAATTGCTGCTATTTTAAAGGGGCCTATGTACTGGGGATCAAATTTGTGAAGTCGCGGTTCCTTTTGTACATAAACGAGATCGTTTACCGCGAATGTGACTTGATTACTTTTACGGTCATAAATGGTTTTCGAACGTAATTTGCTTGTGTCTAAATTTGATCGCGTAGTTTTCCGTATTTCATCCAGGCGCTCTACCAAATTTTGTACGTAGGTAGGGTAAGTTAATAATTCTTCGCGACTCATAGGTATAAACGGATCGCGGGCTAATTGTCCGAAAACCACCTCGTAAGGCGTGAATTTTGTTGCTTCGTGTACCGAGGTGTTATACGAGTACATAGCGAACGGGAGAAGTAGGTCCCAGTCCTCATATTTTTCCAGGTAATGTTTCAGGTATTCTGTTAAGACGATATGACTTCTTTCTAGAGATCCGTTAGTCTGCGGTCGATATCCTGACGTGGTTACGTGTTTAATTCTGAACGTTTGAGCTATTCCCTGTATTGTGTTATTAATGAAGCTCGTTCCGCGGTCCGTTAATATCGCGCGTGGTGCACCGAAGATTGCAATAAAATAACGCGATAACGCATCGGCCACGGTGCTGGCTCGTATATCGGGCAAGGGCACGGCCATACAAAATTTAGATAATAGGCATTGCATTGTAAGGATGTGACGGTTTCCGCTAGGGGTTGGGGGAAGCGGTCCTACGGTGTCCAAGGCTACTTTATCAAAAGGTCGTGCAGGTGTATCTGTAATTAGCATGGGTTCCCGAGTTTTAATTCGTACAAGTTTTTGTTCTTGGCAGCTAGGGCAACTTCGCACGTAATCCTCTACGTGTTTGCGTAAGTGTGGCCAATCAAATACGCTACGTATGCGCCGGTACGTTTTTGTCACTCCCTTATGTCCTCCTATCAGGCTTCCGTGATAGTGGCGGATAATATTTTCCCATTCTATTTTTGGTGGTTGTTGAACTTCACCGGTGCAAATTTTGATTGTGATGGGTGTTAGATTGAAAACAATTAACAAATGTCGTTGGAGCGTTTCGGCGTCGAATCGGTGTAGGGTTTCGCCATGTGCCGCTATACGAAACGAGCGGACGTGTTCGCTTTCCACAGCGTCCCTGAGCGCCATTAGTGCTGATGCCAGGTCGGCTTCTTTCATTTCGTGGTAAAAGTTACTCGCTCCCACGATGCTAAAAATTTTCTCTTCTTCATTACGGCTAATTATTACGCGATTTCTGGTTAATTCTTCAGATAATAATTTTGTTTCATCGAGAAGTCCTATAGCTTTCAAAGTTTTACAAATTGGGCTGGTTAGTATTCTATCCGAGGATATAAAGTGAACATAGTTATCTGGAGTTGCTGCAAGCGTGGTCCTTACGATTCTCATTTTGCATTTCGTTGGTTGGATTTCATATTTAGAGGAGTCTATCGCGTTTTCGCGGTTCTCTGGTGCCTCTCGCGTGATTTGACGAGGACTTGATGAGTCGGAGTATGACTCGGGGGTTATTCTGAATCGCTCCGGCGGAATCTTAATTGTGCCTGGTTCCGGACTTGGGTTAGAAATTTCCCTCGGGGGCAATTGTTCTGTTAGTTCCTCCAGGGTTTCATCTTCCGGACAAATCATAGTTGATTGTGGGACGCCCAAGGCTTCATCGTGCAGAGGTATACCCCATGACACTCTTTTCTTTGGGCCTGCTCGTGACGTTGTCTTCGGGGGGCTAGCGTTCTCGGGGAGATTCGATGTTTCCTCGCCTTCTCGGGGTAAATTCTTCCCGATGATAACGCGCATTTCCGTTTCTGGACCCCGCGGAGTGTTTATGGTTCGGAAGGTGGGTTCGCAGTCTTCCCCCTCTGCCTCTGTCCAGGTGGGCGGCGCGTCTAGGCTTTTTAGGAAGGCTAATTCATCGTACGTATATTGGCCTTTGTAGGGACCTTCCGCGATCATGGGGGAAAATGGGACTTCGAAATCTTCGAACTTGTGTTGGCAGGTTCGTCGGTACGGTAATACTTCCGGAGAGTTCTCGTCTTCCATACTCTTCAAGATTGTGATTTCTTCTTCGGTGAACGGACCGGGGTTCGAATCGTTGCTTCCGAAAGTGGAGTCTAGGACAGTTTCTTCCTGGTCCGCATCTTCCTCCAAGAATTCGGGCATTCCTGTTCGTTCTTCCGCTGTATCCAGAGCGGTAGAGTTGGCTCTGCTCTCCATACCGTCCGTATTTTCTCCTGTTAGAGCGGTATCGTCAATAAACGACGGTGGTTCTTCGTAGTTCGGCCTTGGCATGGCTTGGCGACGTGCCTGTACGCGTGTTCCTATCCCTTCATCGTCGCCCTTTGGTGGGTTTTCCTCTTCTATAGTCGGGAATGCGTACGGAACCGGGTTTCGGGATAGCGCGTCAGCGTTCGCGTTAACACGGCCGGGTTTATAGACGATCTCGTAATTGTAGTCGGCGAGTGTGATTTTCCATCGAGCGAGTCGCGACATCGGGTCTTTTACCGAGAATAACCATTGCAGTGGCCGGTGATCAGTTACTAAGGAGAATTTTCGCCCGTAGATATAAGTACGGAATTGTTTTACGGCATAAATTATCGCGAGGCATTCCCTTTCGGTAGTTGAGTAATTTTCTTGAGCAGGATTGAGCACTTGTGAGGCGTACGCTATCGGCAGATCTTCACCTATTTTGCCTTGGCTTAATATTGCCCCGACGGCTACATCGGACGCGTCGGTTGTAATAATAAATGGTTCATCGTAATTTGGATAGCGTAAAACTGGCTCTTTACAAAGTGCCTGGCGTAGGTCTTCGAAGCTTTCCTGATGTTTTTCAGTCCAATAGAATGGAATTTTAGTGCTAGTCAAAGTTGTAAGGGGTTTAGCTCGTTTAGCCATATTTGGGATAAAGCGACGATAATAATTTACGAGACCCAAGAATTGTTTTACATTTTTACGGGTTTTAGGGACGGGGAATTCGGCGACGGCTTTAATCTTTTCGGGGTTTGGTCGTACTCCGTCAGCTGCTATTATATGACCTAGATACGTGACTTTATCTTTTAAGAACTTGGCCTTTTCCGTCTGTAGGGTTAAGTTATGCTTACGTAAGCGTTCGAAGAAAGTCTCGAGTCGTTGCTCGTGCTCCGCGAGTGTACGCGAATATACAACCACGTCGTCTAGATACACGAATAACTCTTTCCCGATAAGCCCTCTCAGAACGTTGTTCATTAAACGCTGGAAGGTAGCCGGGGCGTTTTTTAATCCGAAAGGCATGCGGAGGTATTCGTAGTGTCCGTCCGGGGTGGTAAACGCGGTTTTTGCACGGTCCTCGGGGGCCATAGGGATTTGATGGAAACCGTTTGCTAAGTCGAAAACTGAGAAATACTTGGCTCCACCTAGTCTATCGAGAATGTCCGTGATTCGCGGCAAAGGAAAGCGGTCATCAATCGTTTTCGCGTTCACAATTCTGAAATCTGCTACCACTCTCCATCGTTTTACTCCATCCTCGGCGGCCTTTTTCTCTACCACGTGCAAGGGTGAGTTATGCGGTGACGACGAAGGAGCGATTATTCCCAGCTCATCCAGGTTACGCGTTTGCTTGGTAATTTCTTCCTCCATCTGTGGTGGGTGGGGGTATTGTCTAGTGAACGTGGGCGTAGAATCTGTTAACGGGATAGTGTGTTCTATCGATGAGGTTTCGCCAAGAGGGTCTCCCGGTACGAAAAACCTATCCGAATATTTTATAACCAAATTTTCGATTTTTCGACGCGATTCCGGATCTAAGTCTTCCAATTTCAGCGTTTCGAATATATGCTGTAAACGTTCTTCGTGAGATTTTGGATCTACTTGGTACTCTCCTAGATCGAGGTCTTCGTTAGTGTCGAACTCTTCTCCGAAAGAGGGGGAGGGGCAATCTCGTTCGTCCTCTTCGGAACAATCACCATTTTCAGGGAGGCAGATGTTTATTTCATTCGCGTTGGCCTCTGATTTACTGAGGTCTTTTAGAAAATCCTGGTGGCACTGCTTATAGCCTTCTAGCGTACCTTCTAAATCTTCAAAATTTGAGAAAATTACGGGGCTGATCGGGTGTTTCGCGGTTACCATCGTGCGCTGGTGGTAAGAGACGATAGCTTCTTCCTGAAGCAGATACGGACTTCCGACGAGGCCCGCAATCCCTTTGGGTAAATGGGGCATACGTATTACGTGGAATAATGCCCAGCTACCGTTAATTTTTAGGACGGTTGTCCCTAAAGTCAAGACCTTCCCGTTTAATCCGGTGATTTCTAGGGGTGTGGTACTTAAAACCCGGGCCTTTGAGCTTGCGGACCCGATTTCTAATAGGTTCAATGCCGAACCCGTGTCTATGATAAATTCTCCCTCACCGTTCTCCAGTTGTTCTGCCTTGACTCGGATGCGGGGGGAGTCCGCTCGTAGGAGCGTTGTTGCGGGCTCTGGCTCCGGGGTGGATTTTGAGGGGGTCTTTGGGCCTGCGAGGAGGACCCGCCCGCCTCGTTCCGGTTGAACGGGCGGGCACGCTGGGAGTTTAAATGGTCGGGTTTCTCAGGGATAACTTCACGTGCTTCTGATCTTTGCGGTTCTTGAGATTCATATGCCCGCGACTCGCGAGGAGGTTCATATCTTTCCGTTTCGCGAGGTCCATACCCGCGAGGTTGTGACTGCCGATTATTCCAAGGTCTCCCGCGCGCTCCTCTTCCGCGGGGAGCACTGGGTCGGCGTTCGTAGCCCAACGGGCGTTCGCCTTGCCTCGTCAGCAAGGACGGTGGACGGCGCTCCGGCGTCGGATCGCGATAATAAGGCTCGCGATAATATTCGTCTCGATAGCGAGGGGCACTATACGCGGAGTACGAGGAGCGGGGCTCTTCGTATGAATCATTTTCATTAGGTTGCCTCCATTCAGTCCATCTACGCTGTGGGTCATACGGAGACGGGGGACGCGCGCTCCGGTTGCCGTCGTACGTGTCGTCGCGTGGCAAGCCGGCCAGGTCTTGTTCTCGTCTTTGCGTATGTAAGGCTAGATCAAACGCGTCATTCAAAGATACGGGATTTGATAAAGCTACTTTAATTGAGATTCTTTGAGGTATTGCAGTAATAAATGAAGTTCGAGCCAATCGCTCCACGTCTATTAGAGTATTCTCGACATTTTCCCCGATTAATTCTTTCGCCCTTACGGTCACCTGTCGGTACAGGCGGGCCACGCGGTGAATAAAATCTATTAGACGCTCGCGGGGAAACATGCTTATACGTTCGAGTTCCAGTCGGAGCTCCTCATAACCGCGGCATGGGGAATATCGGACTCTTAGAAGGGAGAGCAGATCGGCCACGCTTTTACAACCTTTATCCTCGACATAATATCTGATAGGATCTTTTAATTTGTATATGAGCTCGGTCAGAAATCTTTCTTCCTGACCGGGTGGTACGCGCTTTATGGCGCGCTGTATTGAGGCAGCGAAGTCCTCCAAAGTTATGAAATCAGGATCGAAACGGGGAATGTTGTCAAGTGCCCGATATACTCTCTCCTCATCTTCTCGGGAACGCCATACGTCTAATGCAGACGTTTCTAGGTCGTTCGTCCGATAGCCTAACGATAGACGATTGTTCGACAAAGTCGGTACGGGAGGAGGGGCTGACTGAGGTATTTGGGAATTGGAGGGATTACTAGTACCGGAGGTATTAGATGAAGGCGGTGATCTCAGGATACCACCAGTCATGGTTAAGCAATGCTTTGCAAGACTTTTAGATAGTAGGAAGTATAGTCAAGTTATGAGCAGATAAGTCGGGCGGGTCGCGGTAGATAAAACGGCGCGCCCTTTTAAATATATAATAAGATTGAATATAAGGGAATAAAATCCCACTTCTGACACCAGTTTGTTACGTCCTGAAGGGACTGTTGCGAACCACCCCGAGCGGTTAGGGTGATCAGCAGGGTTCGCTGCTCGGTCAAGGTGCTAAAGCACGCCTTGACTATACTCGCGGGGAAGTGAGGAAGGTGAAAAGGAGTAAAATCAATAATACTCAGGATTTAAGGAAGAAACAACAAAGTAAAATATATTCTTTAGTAAAAGATAAAAGTAATTGTTAGACATACCCTAGGGACAGCGCTCCGTCCCTGTTATCGCAGTGCGCTCGGGTTTCGGCTCGCTTGCCGAATATCGCTTCGTACAGGAGGTCGCTCAACTTAGCGCAGGTCGTGGTCGCTCGCTCTGTGCTCTCGGGTAGCACACGGAAGTCGGCGCAACTGAAGACCGTCGAATCGCACTGTCTCTAATCGTCACTTATTCTACGCGTTCCTACGCCGAACACGAGTGACGCGCAGGGGCTCTCCCGGCTATGCCGTTCGCGGTATGTTGGATGGAGTTACCCTTGCACGGTTTATTGACGGCCGAACGTATTTCGCGGACTAGACGCTATGACGTGATCGCGGCTTCTTGACGGCTCTCTGGCTCGTCCTGACTTCCTAAGTCGAGTTCCCGAATAAGAATGATTTTTTCGCGGTGCGCGATCGCGGTCTCACCTCGGACGATCCCTACGAACGGGGATAACTGCCCCGTCGGCAGCTGTCGCTTGCTTAACCCCTTCCTCGATTATTGAGAAATAATCGGGGCCCGGGCTGAGCGCGGTCGTTGTCCCCGACGCTCGCTTCACGTTTTGTCACAACGTGACCGACACGCGCGAGGCGATTCCGCTGAATCGCCTTAGGAAAAACACGCGAGGACAGTCAGCACGGAATGGACCTGAAGGGCCCATGTAACATGATTTTATATAAATTTTTAGTCAAATTGTAATAAAGGAAATTGAACCCAACTTCGATTTTTTTGGATTTTGATGAATTTTTTTGTTGGAGGAGCTAAATTTGAGTGAATTTAGATGAAATTTACTTCTATTTTTTTTGATTTCATATAAATTTTTAGTCAAATTGTAATAAAGGAATTTGAACCAACTTCGATTTTTTTGGATTTTGATGATTTTGGTGGTTGGAGGAGTTAAATTTGAGTAAATTTAGATGAAATTTAATTTTATTTTTTTGGATTTTATATAAATTTTTAGTCAAATTGTAATAAAGGAATTTGAACCAACTTCGATTTTTTTGGATTTTGATGAGTTTTTTTGATGGAGGAGTTAAATTTGAGTGAATTTAGATGAAACTTACTTCTATTTTTTTTGATTTCATATAAATTTTTAGTCAAATTGTAATAAAGGAATTTGAACCAACTTCGATTTTTTTGGATTTTGATGATTTTGGCTGTTGGAGGAGTTAAATTTGAGAAAATTTAGAAGAAATTAACACCTTTTTTTGGAATTTATATAAATTTTTAGTCAAATTGTAATAAAGGAATTTGAAACCAACTTCGATTTTTTTGGATTTTGATGAATTTTTTTGTTGGTGGAGCTAAATTTGAGTGAATTTAGATGAAATTTACTTTTATTTTTTTGGATTTTATATAAATTTGTATTCAAATTGTTATAAAGGAATTTGAAACCACCTTCGATTTTTTTGGATTTGGATGAATTTTTTTGTTGGAGGAGCTAAATTTGAGTGAATTTAGATGAAATTTACTTCTATTTTTTTTGATTTCATATAAATTTTTAGTCAAATTGTAATAAAGGAATTTGAACCAACTTCGATTTTTTTGGATTTTGATGATTTTGGCTGTTGGAGGAGTTAAATTTGAGTAAATTTAGAAGAAATTAACAGCTTTTTTTGGAATTTATATAAATTTTTAGTTAAATTGTAATAAAGGAAATTGAAACCAACTTCGATTTTTTTGGATTTTGATGAATTTTTTTGTTGGAGGTGCTAAATTTGAGTGAATTTAGATGAAATTTACTTCTATTTTTTTTTATTTCATATAAATTTTTAGTCAAATTGTAATAAAGGAATTTGAACCAACGTCGATTTTTTTGGATTTTGATGATTTTGGTTGTTGGAGGAGTTAAATTTGAGTAAATTTAGATGAAATTTAATTTTATTTTTTTGGATTTTATATCAATTTTTAGTCAAATTGTAATAAAGGAATTTGAACCAACTTCGATTTTTTTGGATTTTGATGAGTTTTTTTGATGGAGGAGTTAAATTTGAGTGAATTTAGATGAAACTTACTTCTATTTTTTTTGATTTCATATAAATTTTTAGTCAAATTGTAATAAAGGAATTTGAAACCAACTTCGATTTTTTGGATTTGGATGAATTTTTTTGTTGGAGGATCTAAATTTGAGTGAATTTAGATGAAATTTACTTCTATTTTTTTGGATTTTATATAAATTTTTAGTCAAATTGTTATAAAGGAATTTGAACCAACTTCGATTTTTTTGGATTTTGCTGAATTATTTTGTTGGAGGAGCTAAATTTGAGTGAATTTAGATGAAATTTACTTCTATTTTTTTTTATTTCATATAAATTTTTAGTCAAATTGTAATAAAGGAATTTGAACCAACGTCGATTTTTTTGGATTTTGATGAATTTTTTTGTTGGAGGAGCTAAATTTGAGTGAATTTAGATGAAATTTACTTTCATTTTTTTTGGATTTTATATAAATTTTTAGTCAAATTGTAATAAAGGAAATTGAAACCAACTTCGATTTTTTTGGATTTTGATGAATTTTTTTGTTGGAGGAGCTAAATTTGAGTGAATTTAGACGAAATTTACTTTCATTTTTTTGGATTTTATATAAATTTTTAGTCAAATTGTAATAAAGGAAATTGAAACCACCTTCGATTTTTTTGGATTTTGATGAATTTTTTTGTTGAAGGAGCTAAATTTGAGTGAATTTTGATGAAATTTACTTTCATTTTTTTGGATTTTATATAAATTTTTAGTCAACTTGTAATAAAGGTATTTGAAACCACCTTCGATTTTTTTGGATTTTGATGAATTTTTTTGTTGGATGAGCTAAATTTGAGTGAATTTAGATGAAATTTACTTCAATTTTTTTGGATTTTATATAAATTTTTAGTCAAATTGTAATAAAGGAAATTGAAACCAACTTCGATTTTTTTGGATTTTGATGAATTTTTTTGTTGGAGGAGCTAAATTTGAGTGAATTTAGATGAAATTTACTTCAATTTTTTGATTTTATATAAATTTTTAGTCAAATTGTAATAAAGTAATTTGAAACCACCATCGATTTTTTTGGATTTTGATGATTTTTTTTTGTTGAAGGAGCTAAATTTGAGTGAATTTTGATGAAATTTACTTTCATTTTTTTGGATTTTATATAAATTTTTAGTCAAATTGTAATAAAGGAGTTTGAAACCACCTTCGATTTTTTTGGATTTTGATGAATATTTTTGTTGGAGGAGCTAAATTTGATTGAATTTAGATGAAATTTACTTCAATTTTTTTGGATTTTATATAAATTTTTTGTCAAATTGTAATAAAGGAAATTGAAACCAACTTCGATTTTTTTGGATTTTGATGAATTTTTTTGTTGGAGGAGCTAAAATTGAGTGAATTTAGATGAAATTTACTTTCATTTTTTTGGATTTTATATAAATTTTTAGTCAAATTGTAATAAAGGAATTTGAAACCACCTTCGATTTTTTTGGATTTTGATGAATTTTTTTGTTGGAGGAGCTAAATTTGAGTGAATTTAGATGAAATTTACTTCAATTTTTTTGGATTTTATATAAATTTTTAGCCAAATTGTAATAAAGGAAATTGAAACCAACTTCGATTTTTTTGGATTTTGATGAATTTTTTTGTTGGTGGAGCTAAATTTGAGTGAATTTAGATGAAATTTACTTCAATTTTTTTGGATTTTATATAAATTTTTAGTTAAATTGTAATAAAGGAAATTGAAACCAACTTCGATTTTTTTGGATTTTGATGAATTTTTTTGTTGGAGGAGCTAAATTTGAGTGAATTTAGATGAAATTAACTTCTATTTTTTTTGATTTCATATAAATTTTTAGTCAAATTGTAATAAAGGAATTTGAACCAACGTCGATTTTTTTGGATTTTGATGATTTTGGTTGTTGGAGGAGTTAAATTTGAGTAAATTTAGATGAAATTTAATTTTATTTTTTTGGATTTTATATCAATTTTTAGTCAAATTGTAATAAAGGAATTTGAACCAACTTCGATTTTTTTGGATTTTGATGAGTTTTTTTGATGGAGGAGATAAATTTGAGTGAATTTAGATGAAACTTACTTCTTTTTTTTTTGATTTCATATAAATTTTTGGTCAAATTGTAATAAAGGAATTTGAACCAACTTCGATTTTTTTGGATTTTGATGATTTTGGCTGTTGGAGGAGTTAAATTTGAGTAAATTTAGAAGAAATTAACACCTTTTTTTGGAATTTATATAAATTTTTAGTCAAATTGTAATAAAGGAATTTGAAACCAACTTCGATTTTTTTGGATTTTGATGAATTTTTTTGTTGGTGGAGCTAAATTTGAGTGAATTTAGATGAAATTTACTTTTATTTTTTTTGGATTTTATATAAATTTTTAGTCAAATTGTAATAAAGTAATTTGAAACCAACTTCGATTTTTTTGGATTTTGATGAATTTTTTTGTTGGAGGAGCTAAATTTGAGTGAATTTAGATGAAATTTACTTCTATTTTTTTTGATTTCATATAAATTTTTAGTCAAATTGTAATAAAGGCATTTGGACCAACGTCGATTTTTTTGGATTTTGATGATTTTGGTTGTTGGAGGAGTTAAATTTGAGTAAATTTAGATGAAATTTACTTTTATTTTTTTGGATTTTATATAAATTTTTAGTCAAATTGTAATAAAGGAATTTGAAACCACCTTCGATATTTTTGGATTTTGATGAATTTTTTTGTTGGAGGAGCTAAATTTGAGTGAATTTAGATGAAATTTACTTCTATTTTTTTTGGATTTTATATAAATTTTTAGTCAAATTGTTATAAAGGAATTTGAACAAACTTCGATTTTTTTGGATTTTGCTGAATTTTTTTGTTGGAGGAGCTAAATTTGAGGGAATTTAGATGAAATTTACTTCAATTTTTTGATTTTATATAAATTTTTAGTCAAATTGTAATAAAGTAATTTGAAACCACCATCGATTTTTTTGGATTTTGATGATTTTTTTTGTTGAAGGAGCTAAATTTGAGTGAATTTTGATGAAATTTACTTTCATTTTTTTGGATTTTATATAAATTTTTAGTCAAATTGTAATAAAGGAGTTTGAAACCACCTTCGATTTTTTTGGATTTTGATGAATATTTTTGTTGGAGGAGCTAAATTTGATTGAATTTAGATGAAATTTACTTCAATTTTTTTGGATTTTATATAAATTTTTTGTCAAATTGTAATAAAGGAAATTGAAACCAACTTCGATTTTTTTGGATTTTGATGAATTTTTTTGTTGGAGGAGCTAAAATTGAGTGAATTTAGATGAAATTTACTTTCATTTTTTTGGATTTTATATAAATTTTTAGTCAAATTGTAATAAAGGAATTTGAAACCACCTTCGATTTTTTTGGATTTTGATGAATTTTTTTGTTGGAGGAGCTAAATTTGAGTGAATTTAGATGAAATTTACTTCAATTTTTTTGGATTTTATATAAATTTTTAGCCAAATTGTAATAAAGGAAATTGAAACCAACTTCGATTTTTTTGGATTTTGATGAATTTTTTTGTTGGTGGAGCTAAATTTGAGTGAATTTAGATGAAATTTACTTCAATTTTTTTGGATTTTATATAAATTTTTAGTTAAATTGTAATAAAGGAAATTGAAACCAACTTCGATTTTTTTGGATTTTGATGAATTTTTTTGTTGGAGGAGCTAAATTTGAGTGAATTTAGATGAAATTTACTTCTATTTTTTTTGATTTCATATAAATTTTTAGTCAAATTGTAATAAAGGAATTTGAACCAACGTCGATTTTTTTGGATTTTGATGATTTTGGTTGTTGGAGGAGTTAAATTTGAGTAAATTTAGATGAAATTTAATTTTATTTTTTTGGATTTTATATCAATTTTTAGTCAAATTGTAATAAAGGAATTTGAACCAACTTCGATTTTTTTGGATTTTGATGAGTTTTTTTGATGGAGGAGTTAAATTTGAGTGAATTTAGATGAAACTTACTTCTTTTTTTTTTGATTTCATATAAATTTTTGGTCAAATTGTAATAAAGGAATTTGAAACCAACTTCGATTTTTTTGGATTTTGATGAATTTTTTTGTTGGTGGAGCTAAATTTGAGTGAATTTAGATGAAATTTACTTTTATTTTTTTGGATTTTATATAAATTTTTATTCAAATTGTTATAAAGGAATTTGAAACCACCTCCGATTTTTTTGGAATTTGATGAATTTTTTTGTTGGAGGAGCTAAATTTGAGTGAATTTAGATGAAATTTACTTTCATTTTTTTGGATTTTATATCAATTTTTAGTCAAATTGTAATAAAGGAATTTGAAACCAACTTCGATTTTTTTGGATTTTGATGAATTTTTTTGTTGGAGGAGCTAAATTTGAGTGAATTTAGATGAAATTTACTTCTATTTTTTTTTATTTCATATAAATTTTTTGTCAAATTGCCATAAAGGAATTTGAATCAACTTCGATTTTTTGGATTTGGATGAATTTTTTTGTTGGAGGAGCTAAATTTGAGTGAATTTAGATGAAATTTACTTCTATTTTTTTGGATTTTATATAAATTTTTAGTCAAATTGTTATAAAGGAATTTGAAACCACCTTCGTTTTTTTGGATTTTGATAAATTTTTTTGTTGGAGGAGGTAAATTTGAATGAATTTAGATGAAATTTACTTCAATTTTTTTGGATTTTATATAAATTTTTAGCCAAATTGTAATAAAGGAATTTTAAACCACCTTCGATTTTCTTGGATTTGGATGAATTTTTTTGTTGGAGGAGCTAAATTTGTGTGAAATTAGATGAAATTTACTTCTATTTTCTTTTATTTCATATAAATTTTTAGTCAAATTGTAATAAAGGAATTTGAACCAACGTCGATTTTTTTGGATTTTGATGATTTTGATTGTTGGAGGAGTTAAATTTGAGTAAATTTAGATGAAATTTAATTTTATTTTTTTGGATTTTATATCAATTTTTAGTCAAATTGTAATAAAGGAATTTGAACCAACTTCGATTTTTTTGAATTTTGATGATTTTGGCTGTTGGAGGAGTTAAATTTGAGTAAATTTAGAAGAAATTAACAGCTTTTTTTGGAATTTATATAAATTTTGAGTCAAATTGTAATAAAGGAATTTGAAACCAACTTCGATTTTTTTGGATTTTGATGAATTTTTTTGTTGGTGGAGCTAAATTTGAGTGAATTTAGATGAAATTTACTTTTATTTTTTTGGATTTTATATAAATTTTTATTCAAATTGTTATAAAGGAATTTGAAACCACCTCCGATTTTTTTGGAATTTGATGAATTTTTTTGTTGGAGGAGCTAAATTTGAGTGAATTTAGATGAAATTTACTTTCATTTTTTTGGATTTTATATCAATTTTTAGTCAAATTGTAATAAAGGAATTTGAAACCAACTTCGATTTTTTTGGATTTTGATGAATTTTTTTGTTGGAGGAGCTAAATTTGAGTGAATTTAGATGAAATTTACTTCTATTTTTTTTTATTTCATATAAATTTTTTGTCAAATTGTCATAAAGGAATTTGAATCAACTTCGATTTTTTGGATTTGGATGAATTTTTTTGTTGGAGGAGCTAAATTTGAGTGAATTTAGATGAAATTTACTTCTATTTTTTTGGATTTTATATAAATTTTTAGTCAAATTGTTATAAAGGAATTTGAAACCACCTTCGTTTTTTTGGATTTTGATGAATTTTTTTGTTGGAGGAGGTAAATTTGAATGAATTTAGATGAAATTTACTTCAATTTTTTTGGATTTTATATAAATTTTTAGCCAAATTGTAATAAAGGAATTTTAAACCACCTTCGATTTTCTTGGATTTGGATGAATTTTTTTGTTGGAGGAGCTAAATTTGAGTGAAATTAGATGAAATTTACTTCTATTTTTTTTTATTTCATATAAATTTTTAGTCAAATTGTAATAAAGGAATTTGGACCAACGTCGATTTTTTTGGATTTTGATGATTTTGGTTGTTGGAGGAGTTAAATTTGAGTAAATTTAGATGAAATTTACTTTTATTTTTTTGGATTTTATATAAATTTTTAGTCAAATTGTAATAAAGGAATTTGAAACCACCTTCGATTTTTTTGGATTTTGATGAATTTTTTTGTTGGAGGAGCTAAATTTGAGTGAATTTAGATGAAATTTACTTCAATTTTTTTGGATTTTATATAAATTTTCAGTCAAATTGTAATAAAGGAAATTGAAACCAACTTCGATTTTTTTGGATTTTGATGATTTTTTTGTTCGAGGAGCTAAATTTGAGTGAATTTAGATGAAATTTACTTTTATTTTTTGGATTTTATATAAATTTTTAGTCAAATTGTAATAAAGGAATTTGAACCAACTTCGATTTTTTTGGATTTTGATGATTTTTTTTGTTGGAGGAGCTAAATTTATGTGAATTTAGATGAAATTTACTTCTATTTTTTTGGATTTTATATAAATTTTTAGTCACATTGTTATAAAGGAATTTGAACAAACTTCGATTTTTTTGGATTTTGCTGAATTTTTTTGTTGGAGGAGCTAAATTTGAGTGAATTTAGATGAAATTTACTTCAATTTTTTTGGATTTTATATAAATTTTTAATCAAATTGTAATAAAGGAATTTGAAACCACCTTCGATTTTTTTGGATTTGGATGAATTTTTTTGTTGGAGGAGCTAAATTTGAGTGAATTTAGATGAAATTTACTTCTATTTTTTTTATTTCATATAAATTTTTAGTCAAATTGTAATAAAGGAATTTGGACCAACGTCGATTTTTTTGGATTTTGATGATTTTGGTTGTTGGAGGAGTTAAATTTGAGTAAATTTAGATGAAATTTACTTTTATTTTTTTGGATTTTATATAAATTTTTAGTCAAATTGTAATAAAGGAATTTGAAACCACCTTCGATTTTTTTGGATTTTGATGAATTTTTTTGTTGGAGGAGCTAAATTTGAGTGAATTTAGATGAAATTTACTTTTATTTTTTGGATTTTATATATATTTTTAGTCAAATTGTAATAAAGGAATTTGAACCAACTTCGATTTTTTTGGATTTTGATGATTTTTTTTTGTTGGAGGAGCTAAATTTATGTGAATTTAGATGAAATTTACTTCAATTTTTTGATTTTATATAAATTTTTAGTCAAATTGTAATAAAGTAATTTGAAACCAACTTCGATTTTTTAGGATTTTGATGAATTTTTTTGTTGGAGGAGCTAAATTTGAGTGAATTTAGATGAAATTTACTTCTATTTTTTTTGATTTCATATAAATTTTTAGTCAAATTGTCATAAAGGAATTTGAATCAACTTCGATTTTTTGGATTTGGATGAATTTTTTTGTTGGAGGAGCTAAATTTGAGTGAATTTAGATGAAATTTACTTCTATTTTTTTGGATTTTATATAAATTTTTAGTCAAATTGTTATAAAGGAATTTGAAACCAACTTCGTTTTTTTGGATTTCGATAAATTTTTTTGTTGGAGGAGGTAAATTTGAATGAATTTAGATGAAATTTACTTCAATTTTTTTGGATTTTATATAAATTTTTAATCAAATTGTAATAAAGGAATTTGAAACCACCTTCGATTTTTTTGGATTTGGATGAATTTTTTTGTTGGAGGAGCTAAATTTGAGTGAATTTAGATGAAATTTACTTCTATTTTTTTTATTTCATATAAATTTTTAGTCAAATTGTAATAAAGGAATTTGGACCAACGTCGATTTTTTTGGATTTTGATGATTTTGGTTGTTGGAGGAGTTAAATTTGAGTAAATTTAGATGAAATTTACTTTTATTTTTTTGGATTTTATATAAATTTTTAGTCAAATTGTAATAAAGGAATTTGAAACCACCTTCGATTTATTTGGATTTTGATGAATTTTTTTGTTGAAGGAGCTAAATTTGAGTGAATTTAGATGAAATTTACTTTTATTTTTTGGATTTTATATAAATTTTTAGTCAAATTGTAATAAAGGAATTTGAACCAACTTCGATTTTTATGGATTTTGCTGAATTTTTATTTTGGAGGAGCTAAATTTGAGTGAATTTAGATGAAATTTACTTCAATTTTTTGATTTTATATAAATTTTTAGTCAAATTGTAATAAAGTAATTTGAAACCAACTTCGATTTTTTTGGATTTTGATGATTTTTTTTGTTCGAGGAGCTAAATTTGAGTGAATTTTGATGAAATTTACTTTTATTTTTTGGATTTTATATAAATTTTTAGTCAAATTGTAATAAAGGAATTTGAACCAACTTCGATTTTTTTGGATTTTGATGATTTTTTTTTGTTGGAGGAGCTAAATTTATGTGAATTTAGATGAAATTTACTTCTATTTTTATGGATTTTATATAAATTTTTAGTCACATTGTTATAAAGGAATTTGAACAAACTTCGATTTTTTTGGATTTTGCTGAATTTTTTTGTTGGAGGAGCTAAATTTGAGTGAATTTAGATGAAATTTACTTCAATTTTTTGATTTTATATAAATTTTTAGTCAAATTGTAATAAAGTAATTTGAAACCACCATCGATTTTTTTGGATTTTGATGAATTTTTTTGTTGAAGGAGCTAAATTTGAGTGAATTTAGATGAAATTTACTTCAATATTTTTGGATATTATATAAATTTTTTGTCAAATTGTAATAAAGGAAATTGAAACCAACTTCGATTTTTTTGGATTTTGATGAATTTTTTTGTTGGAGGAGCTAAATTTGAGTGAATTTAGATGAAATTTACTTCTATTTTTTTTTATTTCATATAAATTTTTAGTCAAATTGTAATAAAGGAATTTGAACCAACTTCGATTTTTATGGATTTTGCTGAATTTTTTTGTTGGAGGAGCTAAATTTGAGTGAATTTAGATGAAATTTACTTCAATTTTTTGATTTTATATAAATTTTTAGTCAAATTGTAATAAAGTAATTTGAAACCAACTTCGATTTTTTTTGGATTTTGATGAATTTTTTTGTTGGAGGAGCTAAATTTGAGTGAATTCAGATGAAATTTACTTCTATTTTTTTTGATTTCATATAAATTTTTAGTCAAATTGTCATAAAGGAATTTGAATCAACTTCGATTTTTTGGATTTGGATGAATTTTTTTGTTGGAGGAGCTAAATTTGAGTGAATTTAGATGAAATTTACTTCAATTTTTTTGGATTGTTACATGGGCCCTTCAGGTCCATTCCGTGCTGACTGTCCTCGCGTGTTTTTCCTAAGGCGATTCAGCGGAATCGCCTCGCGCGTGTCGGTCACGTTGTGACAAAACGTGAAGCGAGCGTCAGGGACAACGACCGCGCTCAGCCCGGGCCCCGATTATTTCTCAATAATCGAGGAAGGGGTTAAGCAAGCGACAGCTGCCGACGGGGCAGTTATCCCCGTTTGTAGGGATCGTCCGAGGTGAGACCGCGATCCAGAGCCGCAAAAGCACAGGCGATTTTGAGAGCTCGAGTTAGGTAGTTGCGACGAGCCAGCGGGCTGTCTGAGTATCGCGACCTCATCTCCGCGCATAGATTGACCCGCGAAACGCGAGCGGCCGAACTGGTTTGCAAAAGTGTATCTCCGTCCGACACACCGAGAACGGCCTAGCCGGGAGAACACATACGCGCCGACCCGTGCCACTGCGACCGCGAAACGTGAGGAACCGCGAGCGAGTATTCGAGTGTCCGGGCGATTACAAATAGACGAGAGACCACGACCTACCCGAGGTTCAGCGACACGGACGAGACAGCGTAACGATAGACGGCAAGCGTGCCTTACGTTATCGAAGGGAAACTCCGGACGGCCGAGTCCAATTCAAGGTTCAGCGACACGCGAGCGCCCAGCGAGAAACGAGACGTGGACGCCGTCTCCGTGGTATGTTTAGCTCCTTGTAATCATATTTTCTTAGAATATATTTCACCCTTTTGTTTCCTCGTTACTTTCTTATATTGGTTTATTCAACCCTCTTTCCTCCCTACCATCCCATGGTAAGTATAGTCAAGGTGTGCTTTAGCACTTAAACAGAGCAAGAACCTGATAGATCATTCCAGCCGCTCGGGGTGATTTGTCAAAAGTCCCTTCCGGACGTAACAACTGGTGTCAGAAGTGGGATGATTTTTTGTCCTTTTCCTTTATTATTATTTCTTATTAGAAGAAGAGAGCGTGCTGTCGCCACATAACGCGACCTGCCGCAATCTCATCTGCTCGTAACTTGACTACACTTCCTACTACTCGAAGTTTGTTGCATTGCAATGACGGGTGGTATTTTGAGATCACCCCCTTTACACGTTTCCCTAACACCCAAACCTCTGAAAATGCTTCCTCTCTAAACGCCCCTACAGTAGTTCCTCCTCCTTTACCGCCGTCTTCGAGTGGCCGACCATCCTTTGGTTCCCGGACGAACGACCTTGAAATGTCCGTATTAGACGTATGGCGTTCCCGAGAAGACGAAGAGAGAGTCTATAGGGCGCTTGACAGCATTCCCCGTTTCGATCCTGATTTCGTAACTTTAGAAGACTTCGCTGCAGCGATACAGCGCGCTTCGAAGCGCGTACCAACCGGTCAAGAAGAAAGATTTCTGAACGAATTGATATACAAATTAAAAGATCCTATTAGATACTACATCGAAGGGAAAGGTTGTCAAAGCGTGGCCGATTTGCTCTCCCTTCTAAAGGTTCGTTATTCCCCATGTCGCGGTTATGAGGAGCTCCGCTTGGAACTCGAACGCATAAGCATGTATCCCCGGGAACGATTGATAGACTTTATTCACCGCGTGGGTCGTTTATATAGACTTGTAATAGTCTTACTATTACTTGTAATAGTGAGAGCGAAAGAATTGATCGGAGAAAATGTTGAGAGGACTATAAAAGAGGTGGATCGTTTGGCGCGAACCTCGTTTATCACGGCTTTACCCCAAAGAATTTCGACTAAAGTAGCGTTATCAAATCCTGAATCTTTGGATGACGCGTTCGATTTAGCAGTGCATATACAAAGACGAGAACAAGAATTGTCAGGACTGCCGCGCGACGACCCGTATGGGTACACACAAAACGCGCGTCCCCCGTCCCCGTACGACCCCCAGCGTAGATGGAACGAGTGGAGACAGCCACACGAAGATGACTCGTACCGCGAGAATCATCCCGCTTACTCTGCCTATAGTTCCCCTCGCTATCGAGACGATTATTATCGGGAGCCGTATTATCGCGATCCGACGACGGAGCACCGTCCAGCGGCCTTGCTGACGAGGCAAGGTGAACGCCCGTTGGACTATGAACGCCAACCGTACGTTCCCCGCGGCAGAGGTGGACGCGGAAGATATCAAAACGATAGACGAAACCAACCCCGCGATTCTCCTCCCGAATCCCGAAGAGATGACTCCCGCGAGTCACAAAGGTACCAGTCACGCGCCCCTGAGAGACGCGAAACGCGGGAATTTCAACAATCGACAGGACGTGGAACTTCAAGATGCCCATGTAACAGGATTTTATATAAATTTTTAGTCAAATTGTAATAAAGGAATTTGAAACCAACTTCGATTTTTTTGGATTTTGATGATTTTTTTTGTTCGAGGAGCTAAATTTGAGTGAATTTAGATGAAATTTACTTTTATTTTTTGGATTTTATATAAATTTTTAGTCAAATTGTAATAAAGGAATTTGAACCAACTTCGATTTTTTTGGATTTTGATGATTTTTTTTTGTTGGAGGAGCTAAATTTATGTGAATTTAGATGAAATTTACTTCTATTTTTTTGGATTTTATATAAATTTTTAGTCACATTGTTATAAAGGAATTTGAAACCACCTTCGTTTTTTTGGATTTCGATGAATTTTTTTGTTGGAGGACGTAAATTTGAATGAATTTAGATGAAATTTACTTCAATTTTTTTGGATTTTATATAAATTTTTAGCCAAATTGTAATAAAGGAATTTGAAACCACCTTCGATTTTCTTGGATTTGGATGAATTTTTTTGTTGGAGGAGCTAAATTTGAGTGAATTTAGATGAAATTTACTTCTATTTTTTTTATTTCATATAAATTTTTAGTCAAATTGTAATAAAGGAATTTGGACCAACGTCGATTTTTTTGGATTTTGATGATTTTGGTTGTTGGAGGAGTTAAATTTGAGTAAATTTAGATGAAATTTACTTTTATTTTTTTGGATTTTATATAAATTTTTTGTCAAATTGTAATAAAGGAAATTGAAACCAACTTCGATTTTTTTGGATTTTGATGAATTTTTTTGTTGGAGGAGCTAAAATTGAGTGAATTTAGATGAAATTTACTTTCATTTTTTTGGATTTTATATAAATTTTTAGTCAAATTGTAATAAAGTAATTTGAAACCAACTTCGATTTTTTTGGATTTTGATGATTTTTTTTGTTCGAGGAGCTAAATTTGAGTGAATTTTGATGAAATTTACTTTTATTTTTTGGATTTTATATAAATTTTTAGTCAAATTGTAATAAAGGAATTTGAACCAACTTCGATTTTTTTGGATTTTGATGATTTTTTTTTGTTGGAGGAGCTAAATTTATGTGAATTTAGATGAAATTTACTTCTATTTTTATGGATTTTATATAAATTTTTAGTCACATTGTTATAAAGGAATTTGAACAAACTTCGATTTTTTTGGATTTTGCTGAATTTTTTTGTTGGAGGAGCTAAATTTGAGTGAATTTAGATGAAATTTACTTCAATTTTTTGATTTTATATAAATTTTTAGTCAAATTGTAATAAAGTAATTTGAAACCACCATCGATTTTTTTGGATTTTGATGAATTTTTTTGTTGAAGGAGCTAAATTTGAGTGAATTTAGATGAAATTTACTTCAATATTTTTGGATATTATATAAATTTTTTGTCAAATTGTAATAAAGGAAATTGAAACCAACTTCGATTTTTTTGGATTTTGATGAATTTTTTTGTTGGAGGAGCTAAATTTGAGTGAATTTAGATGAAATTTACTTCTATTTTTTTTTATTTCATATAAATTTTTAGTCAAATTGTAATAAAGGAATTTGAACCAACTTCGATTTTTATGGATTTTGCTGAATTTTTTTGTTGGAGGAGCTAAATTTGAGTGAATTTAGATGAAATTTACTTCAATTTTTTGATTTTATATAAATTTTTAGTCAAATTGTAATAAAGTAATTTGAAACCAACTTCGATTTTTTTTGGATTTTGATGAATTTTTTTGTTGGAGGAGCTAAATTTGAGTGAATTCAGATGAAATTTACTTCTATTTTTTTTGATTTCATATAAATTTTTAGTCAAATTGTCATAAAGGAATTTGAATCAACTTCGATTTTTTGGATTTGGATGAATTTTTTTGTTGGAGGAGCTAAATTTGAGTGAATTTAGATGAAATTTACTTCAATTTTTTTGGATTGTTACATGGGCCCTTCAGGTCCATTCCGTGCTGACTGTCCTCGCGTGTTTTTCCTAAGGCGATTCAGCGGAATCGCCTCGCGCGTGTCGGTCACGTTGTGACAAAACGTGAAGCGAGCGTCAGGGACAACGACCGCGCTCAGCCCGGGCCCCGATTATTTCTCAATAATCGAGGAAGGGGTTAAGCAAGCGACAGCTGCCGACGGGGCAGTTATCCCCGTTTGTAGGGATCGTCCGAGGTGAGACCGCGATCCAGAGCCGCAAAAGCACAGGCGATTTTGAGAGCTCGAGTTAGGTAGTTGCGACGAGCCAGCGGGCTGTCTGAGTATCGCGACCTCATCTCCGCGCATAGATTGACCCGCGAAACGCGAGCGGCCGAACTGGTTTGCAAAAGTGTATCTCCGTCCGACACACCGAGAACGGCCTAGCCGGGAGAACACATACGCGCCGACCCGTGCCACTGCGACCGCGAAACGTGAGGAACCGCGAGCGAGTATTCGAGTGTCCGGGCGATTACAAATAGACGAGAGACCACGACCTACCCGAGGTTCAGCGACACGGACGAGACAGCGTAACGATAGACGGCAAGCGTGCCTTACGTTATCGAAGGGAAACTCCGGACGGCCGAGTCCAATTCAAGGTTCAGCGACACGCGAGCGCCCAGCGAGAAACGAGACGTGGACGCCGTCTCCGTGGTATGTTTAGCTCCTTGTAATCATATTTTCTTAGAATATATTTCACCCTTTTGTTTCCTCGTTACTTTCTTATATTGGTTTATTCAACCCTCTTTCCTCCCTACCATCCCATGGTAAGTATAGTCAAGGTGTGCTTTAGCACTTAAACAGAGCAAGAACCTGATAGATCATTCCAGCCGCTCGGGGTGATTTGTCAAAAGTCCCTTCCGGACGTAACAACTGGTGTCAGAAGTGGGATGATTTTTTGTCCTTTTCCTTTATTATTATTTCTTATTAGAAGAAGAGAGCGTGCTGTCGCCACATAACGCGACCTGCCGCAATCTCATCTGCTCGTAACTTGACTACACTTCCTACTACTCGAAGTTTGTTGCATTGCAATGACGGGTGGTATTTTGAGATCACCCCCTTTACACGTTTCCCTAACACCCAAACCTCTGAAAATGCTTCCTCTCTAAACGCCCCTACAGTAGTTCCTCCTCCTTTACCGCCGTCTTCGAGTGGCCGACCATCCTTTGGTTCCCGGACGAACGACCTTGAAATGTCCGTATTAGACGTATGGCGTTCCCGAGAAGACGAAGAGAGAGTCTATAGGGCGCTTGACAGCATTCCCCGTTTCGATCCTGATTTCGTAACTTTAGAAGACTTCGCTGCAGCGATACAGCGCGCTTCGAAGCGCGTACCAACCGGTCAAGAAGAAAGATTTCTGAACGAATTGATATACAAATTAAAAGATCCTATTAGATACTACATCGAAGGGAAAGGTTGTCAAAGCGTGGCCGATTTGCTCTCCCTTCTAAAGGTTCGTTATTCCCCATGTCGCGGTTATGAGGAGCTCCGCTTGGAACTCGAACGCATAAGCATGTATCCCCGGGAACGATTGATAGACTTTATTCACCGCGTGGGTCGTTTATATAGACTTGTAATAGTCTTACTATTACTTGTAATAGTGAGAGCGAAAGAATTGATCGGAGAAAATGTTGAGAGGACTATAAAAGAGGTGGATCGTTTGGCGCGAACCTCGTTTATCACGGCTTTACCCCAAAGAATTTCGACTAAAGTAGCGTTATCAAATCCTGAATCTTTGGATGACGCGTTCGATTTAGCAGTGCATATACAAAGACGAGAACAAGAATTGTCAGGACTGCCGCGCGACGACCCGTATGGGTACACACAAAACGCGCGTCCCCCGTCCCCGTACGACCCCCAGCGTAGATGGAACGAGTGGAGACAGCCACACGAAGATGACTCGTACCGCGAGAATCATCCCGCTTACTCTGCCTATAGTTCCCCTCGCTATCGAGACGATTATTATCGGGAGCCGTATTATCGCGATCCGACGACGGAGCACCGTCCAGCGGCCTTGCTGACGAGGCAAGGTGAACGCCCGTTGGACTATGAACGCCAACCGTACGTTCCCCGCGGCAGAGGTGGACGCGGAAGATATCAAAACGATAGACGAAACCAACCCCGCGATTCTCCTCCCGAATCCCGAAGAGATGACTCCCGCGAGTCACAAAGGTACCAGTCACGCGCCCCTGAGAGACGCGAAACGCGGGAATTTCAACAATCGACAGGACGTGGAACTTCAAGATGCCCATGTAACAGGATTTTATATAAATTTTTAGTCAAATTGTAATAAAGGAATTTGAAACCAACTTCGATTTTTTTGGATTTTGATGATTTTTTTTGTTCGAGGAGCTAAATTTGAGTGAATTTAGATGAAATTTACTTTTATTTTTTGGATTTTATATAAATTTTTAGTCAAATTGTAATAAAGGAATTTGAACCAACTTCGATTTTTTTGGATTTTGATGATTTTTTTTTGTTGGAGGAGCTAAATTTATGTGAATTTAGATGAAATTTACTTCTATTTTTTTGGATTTTATATAAATTTTTAGTCACATTGTTATAAAGGAATTTGAAACCACCTTCGTTTTTTTGGATTTCGATGAATTTTTTTGTTGGAGGACGTAAATTTGAATGAATTTAGATGAAATTTACTTCAATTTTTTTGGATTTTATATAAATTTTTAGCCAAATTGTAATAAAGGAATTTGAAACCACCTTCGATTTTCTTGGATTTGGATGAATTTTTTTGTTGGAGGAGCTAAATTTGAGTGAATTTAGATGAAATTTACTTCTATTTTTTTTATTTCATATAAATTTTTAGTCAAATTGTAATAAAGGAATTTGGACCAACGTCGATTTTTTTGGATTTTGATGATTTTGGTTGTTGGAGGAGTTAAATTTGAGTAAATTTAGATGAAATTTACTTTTATTTTTTTGGATTTTATATAAATTTTTTGTCAAATTGTAATAAAGGAAATTGAAACCAACTTCGATTTTTTTGGATTTTGATGAATTTTTTTGTTGGAGGAGCTAAAATTGAGTGAATTTAGATGAAATTTACTTTCATTTTTTTGGATTTTATATAAATTTTTAGTCAACTTGTAATAAAGGTATTTGAAACCACCTTCGATTTTTTTGGATTTTGATGAATTTTTTTGTTGGATGAGCTAAATTTGAGTGAATTTAGATGAAATTTACTTCAATTTTTTTGGATTTTATATAAATTTTTAGTCAAATTGTAATAAAGGAAATTGAAACCAACTTCGATTTTTTTGGATTTTGATGAATTTTTTTGTTGGAGGAGCTAAATTTGAGTGAATTTAGATGAAATTTACTTCAATTTTTTGATTTTATATAAATTTTTAGTCAAATTGTAATAAAGTAATTTGAAACCACCATCGATTTTTTTGGATTTTGATGATTTTTTTTGTTGAAGGAGCTAAATTTGAGTGAATTTTGATGAAATTTACTTTCATTTTTTTGGATTTTATATAAATTTTTAGTCAAATTGTAATAAAGGAGTTTGAAACCACCTTCGATTTTTTTGGATTTTGATGAATATTTTTGTTGGAGGAGCTAAATTTGATTGAATTTAGATGAAATTTACTTCAATTTTTTTGGATTTTATATAAATTTTTTGTCAAATTGTAATAAAGGAAATTGAAACCAACTTCGATTTTTTTGGATTTTGATGAATTTTTTTGTTGGAGGAGCTAAAATTGAGTGAATTTAGATGAAATTTACTTTCATTTTTTTGGATTTTATATAAATTTTTAGTCAAATTGTAATAAAGGAATTTGAAACCACCTTCGATTTTTTTGGATTTTGATGAATTTTTTTGTTGGAGGAGCTAAATTTGAGTGAATTTAGATGAAATTTACTTCAATTTTTTTGGATTTTATATAAATTTTTAGCCAAATTGTAATAAAGGAAATTGAAACCAACTTCGATTTTTTTGGATTTTGATGAATTTTTTTGTTGGTGGAGCTAAATTTGAGTGAATTTAGATGAAATTTACTTCAATTTTTTTGGATTTTATATAAATTTTTAGTTAAATTGTAATAAAGGAAATTGAAACCAACTTCGATTTTTTTGGATTTTGATGAATTTTTTTGTTGGAGGAGCTAAATTTGAGTGAATTTAGATGAAATTAACTTCTATTTTTTTTGATTTCATATAAATTTTTAGTCAAATTGTAATAAAGGAATTTGAACCAACGTCGATTTTTTTGGATTTTGATGATTTTGGTTGTTGGAGGAGTTAAATTTGAGTAAATTTAGATGAAATTTAATTTTATTTTTTTGGATTTTATATCAATTTTTAGTCAAATTGTAATAAAGGAATTTGAACCAACTTCGATTTTTTTGGATTTTGATGAGTTTTTTTGATGGAGGAGATAAATTTGAGTGAATTTAGATGAAACTTACTTCTTTTTTTTTTGATTTCATATAAATTTTTGGTCAAATTGTAATAAAGGAATTTGAACCAACTTCGATTTTTTTGGATTTTGATGATTTTGGCTGTTGGAGGAGTTAAATTTGAGTAAATTTAGAAGAAATTAACACCTTTTTTTGGAATTTATATAAATTTTTAGTCAAATTGTAATAAAGGAATTTGAAACCAACTTCGATTTTTTTGGATTTTGATGAATTTTTTTGTTGGTGGAGCTAAATTTGAGTGAATTTAGATGAAATTTACTTTTATTTTTTTGGATTTTATATAAATTTTTAGTCAAATTGTAATAAAGTAATTTGAAACCAACTTCGATTTTTTTGGATTTTGATGAATTTTTTTGTTGGAGGAGCTAAATTTGAGTGAATTTAGATGAAATTTACTTCTATTTTTTTTGATTTCATATAAATTTTTAGTCAAATTGTAATAAAGGCATTTGGACCAACGTCGATTTTTTTGGATTTTGATGATTTTGGTTGTTGGAGGAGTTAAATTTGAGTAAATTTAGATGAAATTTACTTTTATTTTTTTGGATTTTATATAAATTTTTAGTCAAATTGTAATAAAGGAATTTGAAACCACCTTCGATATTTTTGGATTTTGATGAATTTTTTTGTTGGAGGAGCTAAATTTGAGTGAATTTAGATGAAATTTACTTCTATTTTTTTTGGATTTTATATAAATTTTTAGTCAAATTGTTATAAAGGAATTTGAACAAACTTCGATTTTTTTGGATTTTGCTGAATTTTTTTGTTGGAGGAGCTAAATTTGAGGGAATTTAGATGAAATTTACTTCAATTTTTTGATTTTATATAAATTTTTAGTCAAATTGTAATAAAGTAATTTGAAACCACCATCGATTTTTTTGGATTTTGATGATTTTTTTTGTTGAAGGAGCTAAATTTGAGTGAATTTTGATGAAATTTCCTTTCATTTTTTTGGATTTTATATAAATTTTTAGTCAAATTGTAATAAAGGAGTTTGAAACCACCTTCGATTTTTTTGGATTTTGATGAATATTTTTGTTGGAGGAGCTAAATTTGATTGAATTTAGATGAAATTTACTTCAATTTTTTTGGATTTTATATAAATTTTTTGTCAAATTGTAATAAAGGAAATTGAAACCAACTTCGATTTTTTTGGATTTTGATGAATTTTTTTGTTGGAGGAGCTAAAATTGAGTGAATTTAGATGAAATTTACTTTCATTTTTTTGGATTTTATATAAATTTTTAGTCAAATTGTAATAAAGGAATTTGAAACCACCTTCGATTTTTTTGGATTTTGATGAATTTTTTTGTTGGAGGAGCTAAATTTGAGTGAATTTAGATGAAATTTACTTCAATTTTTTTGGATTTTATATAAATTTTTAGCCAAATTGTAATAAAGGAAATTGAAACCAACTTCGATTTTTTTGGATTTTGATGAATTTTTTTGTTGGTGGAGCTAAATTTGAGTGAATTTAGATGAAATTTACTTCAATTTTTTGGATTTTATATAAATTTTTAGTTAAATTGTAATAAAGGAAATTGAAACCAACTTCGATTTTTTTGGATTTTGATGAATTTTTTTGTTGGAGGAGCTAAATTTGAGTGAATTTAGATGAAATTTACTTCTATTTTTTTTGATTTCATATAAATTTTTAGTCAAATTGTAATAAAGGAATTTGAACCAACGTCGATTTTTTTGGATTTTGATGATTTTGGTTGTTGGAGGAGTTAAATTTGAGTAAATTTAGATGAAATTTAATTTTATTTTTTTGGATTTTATATCAATTTTTAGTCAAATTGTAATAAAGGAATTTGAACCAACTTCGATTTTTTTGGATTTTGATGAGTTTTTTTGATGGAGGAGTTAAATTTGAGTGAATTTAGATGAAACTTACTTCTTTTTTTTTTGATTTCATATAAATTTTTGGTCAAATTGTAATAAAGGAATTTGAAACCAACTTCGATTTTTTTGGATTTTGATGAATTTTTTTGTTGGTGGAGCTAAATTTGAGTGAATTTAGATGAAATTTACTTTTATTTTTTTGGATTTTATATAAATTTTTATTCAAATTGTTATAAAGGAATTTGAAACCACCTCCGATTTTTTTGGAATTTGATGAATTTTTTTGTTGGAGGAGCTAAATTTGAGTGAATTTAGATGAAATTTACTTTCATTTTTTTGGATTTTATATCAATTTTTAGTCAAATTGTAATAAAGGAATTTGAAACCAACTTCGATTTTTTTGGATTTTGATGAATTTTTTTGTTGGAGGAGCTAAATTTGAGTGAATTTAGATGAAATTTACTTCTATTTTTTTTTATTTCATATAAATTTTTTGTCAAATTGTCATAAAGGAATTTGAATCAACTTCGATTTTTTGGATTTGGATGAATTTTTTTGTTGGAGGAGCTAAATTTGAGTGAATTTAGATGAAATTTACTTCTATTTTTTTGGATTTTATATAAATTTTTAGTCAAATTGTTATAAAGGAATTTGAAACCACCTTCGTTTTTTTGGATTTTGATAAATTTTTTTGTTGGAGGAGGTAAATTTGAATGAATTTAGATGAAATTTACTTCAATTTTTTTGGATTTTATATAAATTTTTAGCCAAATTGTAATAAAGGAATTTTAAACCACCTTCGATTTTCTTGGATTTGGATGAATTTTTTTGTTGGAGGAGCTAAATTTGTGTGAAATTAGATGAAATTTACTTCTATTTTCTTTTATTTCATATAAATTTTTAGTCAAATTGTAATAAAGGAATTTGAACCAACGTCGATTTTTTTGGATTTTGATGATTTTGGTTGTTGGAGGAGTTAAATTTGAGTAAATTTAGATGAAATTTAATTTTATTTTTTTGGATTTTATATCAATTTTTAGTCAAATTGTAATAAAGGAATTTGAACCAACTTCGATTTTTTTGAATTTTGATGATTTTGGCTGTTGGAGGAGTTAAATTTGAGTAAATTTAGAAGAAATTAACAGCTTTTTTTGGAATTTATATAAATTTTTAGTCAAATTGTAATAAAGGAATTTGAAACCAACTTCGATTTTTTTGGATTTTGATGAATTTTTTTGTTGGTGGAGCTAAATTTGAGTGAATTTAGATGAAATTTACTTTTATTTTTTTGGATTTTATATAAATTTTTATTCAAATTGTTATAAAGGAATTTGAAACCACCTCCGATTTTTTTGGAATTTGATGAATTTTTTTGTTGGAGGAGCTAAATTTGAGTGAATTTAGATGAAATTTACTTTCATTTTTTTGGATTTTATATCAATTTTTAGTCAAATTGTAATAAAGGAATTTGAAACCAACTTCGATTTTTTTGGATTTTATATAAATTTTTAGTCAAATTGTTATAAAGGAATTTGAAACCACCTTCGTTTTTTTGGATTTTGATGAATTTTTTTGTTGGAGGAGGTAAATTTGAATGAATTTAGATGAAATTTACTTCAATTTTTTTGGATTTTATATAAATTTTTAGCCAAATTGTAATAAAGGAATTTTAAACCACCTTCGATTTTCTTGGATTTGGATGAATTTTTTTGTTGGAGGAGCTAAATTTGAGTGAAATTAGATGAAATTTACTTCTATTTTTTTTTATTTCATATAAATTTTTAGTCAAATTGTAATAAAGGAATTTGGACCAACGTCGATTTTTTTGGATTTTGATGATTTTGGTTGTTGGAGGAGTTAAATTTGAGTAAATTTAGATGAAATTTACTTTTATTTTTTTGGATTTTATATAAATTTTTAGTCAAATTGTAATAAAGGAATTTGAAACCACCTTCGATTTTTTTGGATTTTGATGAATTTTTTTGTTGGAGGAGCTAAATTTGAGTGAATTTAGATGAAATTTACTTCAATTTTTTTGGATTTTATATAAATTTTCAGTCAAATTGTAATAAAGGAAATTGAAACCAACTTCGATTTTTTTGGATTTTGATGATTTTTTTGTTCGAGGAGCTAAATTTGAGTGAATTTAGATGAAATTTACTTTTATTTTTTGGATTTTATATAAATTTTTAGTCAAATTGTAATAAAGGAATTTGAACCAACTTCGATTTTTTTGGATTTTGATGATTTTTTTTGTTGGAGGAGCTAAATTTATGTGAATTTAGATGAAATTTACTTCTATTTTTTTGGATTTTATATAAATTTTTAGTCACATTGTTATAAAGGAATTTGAACAAACTTCGATTTTTTTGGATTTTGCTGAATTTTTTTGTTGGAGGAGCTAAATTTGAGTGAATTTAGATGAAATTTACTTCAATTTTTTTGGATTTTATATAAATTTTTAATCAAATTGTAATAAAGGAATTTGAAACCACCTTCGATTTTTTTGGATTTGGATGAATTTTTTTGTTGGAGGAGCTAAATTTGAGTGAATTTAGATGAAATTTACTTCTATTTTTTTTATTTCATATAAATTTTTAGTCAAATTGTAATAAAGGAATTTGGACCAACGTCGATTTTTTTGGATTTTGATGATTTTGGTTGTTGGAGGAGTTAAATTTGAGTAAATTTAGATGAAATTTACTTTTATTTTTTTGGATTTTATATAAATTTTTAGTCAAATTGTAATAAAGGAATTTGAAACCACCTTCGATTTTTTTGGATTTTGATGAATTTTTTTGTTGGAGGAGCTAAATTTGAGTGAATTTAGATGAAATTTACTTTTATTTTTTGGATTTTATATATATTTTTAGTCAAATTGTAATAAAGGAATTTGAACCAACTTCGATTTTTTTGGATTTTGATGATTTTTTTTTGTTGGAGGAGCTAAATTTATGTGAATTTAGATGAAATTTACTTCAATTTTTTGATTTTATATAAATTTTTAGTCAAATTGTAATAAAGTAATTTGAAACCAACTTCGATTTTTTAGGATTTTGATGAATTTTTTTGTTGGAGGAGCTAAATTTGAGTGAATTTAGATGAAATTTACTTCTATTTTTTTGGATTTTATATAAATTTTTAGTCAAATTGTTATAAAGGAATTTGAAACCAACTTCGTTTTTTTGGATTTCGATAAATTTTTTTGTTGGAGGAGGTAAATTTGAATGAATTTAGATGAAATTTACTTCAATTTTTTTGGATTTTATATAAATTTTTAATCAAATTGTAATAAAGGAATTTGAAACCACCTTCGATTTTTTTGGATTTGGATGAATTTTTTTGTTGGAGGAGCTAAATTTGAGTGAATTTAGATGAAATTTACTTCTATTTTTTTTATTTCATATAAATTTTTAGTCAAATTGTAATAAAGGAAATTGAAACCAACTTCGATTTTTTTGGATTTTGATGAATTTTTTTGTTGGAGGAGCTAAAATTGAGTGAATTTAGATGAAATTTACTTTCATTTTTTTGGATTTTATATAAATTTTTAGTCAAATTGTAATAAAGTAATTTGAAACCAACTTCGATTTTTTTGGATTTTGATGATTTTTTTTGTTCGAGGAGCTAAATTTGAGTGAATTTTGATGAAATTTACTTTTATTTTTTGGATTTTATATAAATTTTTAGTCAAATTGTAATAAAGGAATTTGAACCAACTTCGATTTTTTTGGATTTTGATGATTTTTTTTTGTTGGAGGAGCTAAATTTATGTGAATTTAGATGAAATTTACTTCTATTTTTATGGATTTTATATAAATTTTTAGTCACATTGTTATAAAGGAATTTGAACAAACTTCGATTTTTTTGGATTTTGCTGAATTTTTTTGTTGGAGGAGCTAAATTTGAGTGAATTTAGATGAAATTTACTTCAATTTTTTGATTTTATATAAATTTTTAGTCAAATTGTAATAAAGTAATTTGAAACCACCATCGATTTTTTTGGATTTTGATGAATTTTTTTGTTGAAGGAGCTAAATTTGAGTGAATTTAGATGAAATTTACTTCAATATTTTTGGATATTATATAAATTTTTTGTCAAATTGTAATAAAGGAAATTGAAACCAACTTCGATTTTTTTGGATTTTGATGAATTTTTTTGTTGGAGGAGCTAAATTTGAGTGAATTTAGATGAAATTTACTTCTATTTTTTTTTATTTCATATAAATTTTTAGTCAAATTGTAATAAAGGAATTTGAACCAACTTCGATTTTTATGGATTTTGCTGAATTTTTTTGTTGGAGGAGCTAAATTTGAGTGAATTTAGATGAAATTTACTTCAATTTTTTGATTTTATATAAATTTTTAGTCAAATTGTAATAAAGTAATTTGAAACCAACTTCGATTTTTTTTGGATTTTGATGAATTTTTTTGTTGGAGGAGCTAAATTTGAGTGAATTCAGATGAAATTTACTTCTATTTTTTTTGATTTCATATAAATTTTTAGTCAAATTGTCATAAAGGAATTTGAATCAACTTCGATTTTTTGGATTTGGATGAATTTTTTTGTTGGAGGAGCTAAATTTGAGTGAATTTAGATGAAATTTACTTCAATTTTTTTGGATTGTTACATGGGCCCTTCAGGTCCATTCCGTGCTGACTGTCCTCGCGTGTTTTTCCTAAGGCGATTCAGCGGAATCGCCTCGCGCGTGTCGGTCACGTTGTGACAAAACGTGAAGCGAGCGTCAGGGACAACGACCGCGCTCAGCCCGGGCCCCGATTATTTCTCAATAATCGAGGAAGGGGTTAAGCAAGCGACAGCTGCCGACGGGGCAGTTATCCCCGTTTGTAGGGATCGTCCGAGGTGAGACCGCGATCCAGAGCCGCAAAAGCACAGGCGATTTTGAGAGCTCGAGTTAGGTAGTTGCGACGAGCCAGCGGGCTGTCTGAGTATCGCGACCTCATCTCCGCGCATAGATTGACCCGCGAAACGCGAGCGGCCGAACTGGTTTGCAAAAGTGTATCTCCGTCCGACACACCGAGAACGGCCTAGCCGGGAGAACACATACGCGCCGACCCGTGCCACTGCGACCGCGAAACGTGAGGAACCGCGAGCGAGTATTCGAGTGTCCGGGCGATTACAAATAGACGAGAGACCACGACCTACCCGAGGTTCAGCGACACGGACGAGACAGCGTAACGATAGACGGCAAGCGTGCCTTACGTTATCGAAGGGAAACTCCGGACGGCCGAGTCCAATTCAAGGTTCAGCGACACGCGAGCGCCCAGCGAGAAACGAGACGTGGACGCCGTCTCCGTGGTATGTTTAGCTCCTTGTAATCATATTTTCTTAGAATATATTTCACCCTTTTGTTTCCTCGTTACTTTCTTATATTGGTTTATTCAACCCTCTTTCCTCCCTACCATCCCATGGTAAGTATAGTCAAGGTGTGCTTTAGCACTTAAACAGAGCAAGAACCTGATAGATCATTCCAGCCGCTCGGGGTGATTTGTCAAAAGTCCCTTCCGGACGTAACAACTGGTGTCAGAAGTGGGATGATTTTTTGTCCTTTTCCTTTATTATTATTTCTTATTAGAAGAAGAGAGCGTGCTGTCGCCACATAACGCGACCTGCCGCAATCTCATCTGCTCGTAACTTGACTACACTTCCTACTACTCGAAGTTTGTTGCATTGCAATGACGGGTGGTATTTTGAGATCACCCCCTTTACACGTTTCCCTAACACCCAAACCTCTGAAAATGCTTCCTCTCTAAACGCCCCTACAGTAGTTCCTCCTCCTTTACCGCCGTCTTCGAGTGGCCGACCATCCTTTGGTTCCCGGACGAACGACCTTGAAATGTCCGTATTAGACGTATGGCGTTCCCGAGAAGACGAAGAGAGAGTCTATAGGGCGCTTGACAGCATTCCCCGTTTCGATCCTGATTTCGTAACTTTAGAAGACTTCGCTGCAGCGATACAGCGCGCTTCGAAGCGCGTACCAACCGGTCAAGAAGAAAGATTTCTGAACGAATTGATATACAAATTAAAAGATCCTATTAGATACTACATCGAAGGGAAAGGTTGTCAAAGCGTGGCCGATTTGCTCTCCCTTCTAAAGGTTCGTTATTCCCCATGTCGCGGTTATGAGGAGCTCCGCTTGGAACTCGAACGCATAAGCATGTATCCCCGGGAACGATTGATAGACTTTATTCACCGCGTGGGTCGTTTATATAGACTTGTAATAGTCTTACTATTACTTGTAATAGTGAGAGCGAAAGAATTGATCGGAGAAAATGTTGAGAGGACTATAAAAGAGGTGGATCGTTTGGCGCGAACCTCGTTTATCACGGCTTTACCCCAAAGAATTTCGACTAAAGTAGCGTTATCAAATCCTGAATCTTTGGATGACGCGTTCGATTTAGCAGTGCATATACAAAGACGAGAACAAGAATTGTCAGGACTGCCGCGCGACGACCCGTATGGGTACACACAAAACGCGCGTCCCCCGTCCCCGTACGACCCCCAGCGTAGATGGAACGAGTGGAGACAGCCACACGAAGATGACTCGTACCGCGAGAATCATCCCGCTTACTCTGCCTATAGTTCCCCTCGCTATCGAGACGATTATTATCGGGAGCCGTATTATCGCGATCCGACGACGGAGCACCGTCCAGCGGCCTTGCTGACGAGGCAAGGTGAACGCCCGTTGGACTATGAACGCCAACCGTACGTTCCCCGCGGCAGAGGTGGACGCGGAAGATATCAAAACGATAGACGAAACCAACCCCGCGATTCTCCTCCCGAATCCCGAAGAGATGACTCCCGCGAGTCACAAAGGTACCAGTCACGCGCCCCTGAGAGACGCGAAACGCGGGAATTTCAACAATCGACAGGACGTGGAACTTCAAGATGCCCATGTAACAGGATTTTATATAAATTTTTAGTCAAATTGTAATAAAGGAATTTGAAACCAACTTCGATTTTTTTGGATTTTGATGATTTTTTTTGTTCGAGGAGCTAAATTTGAGTGAATTTAGATGAAATTTACTTCAATTTTTTTGGATTTTATATAAATTTTTAGCCAAATTGTAATAAAGGAAATTGAAACCAACTTCGATTTTTTTGGATTTTGATGAATTTTTTTGTTGGTGGAGCTAAATTTGAGTGAATTTAGATGAAATTTACTTCAATTTTTTGGATTTTATATAAATTTTTAGTTAAATTGTAATAAAGGAAATTGAAACCAACTTCGATTTTTTTGGATTTTGATGAATTTTTTTGTTGGAGGAGCTAAATTTGAGTGAATTTAGATGAAATTTACTTCTATTTTTTTTGATTTCATATAAATTTTTAGTCAAATTGTAATAAAGGAATTTGAACCAACGTCGATTTTTTTGGATTTTGATGATTTTGGTTGTTGGAGGAGTTAAATTTGAGTAAATTTAGATGAAATTTAATTTTATTTTTTTGGATTTTATATCAATTTTTAGTCAAATTGTAATAAAGGAATTTGAACCAACTTCGATTTTTTTGGATTTTGATGAGTTTTTTTGATGGAGGAGTTAAATTTGAGTGAATTTAGATGAAACTTACTTCTTTTTTTTTTGATTTCATATAAATTTTTGGTCAAATTGTAATAAAGGAATTTGAAACCAACTTCGATTTTTTTGGATTTTGATGAATTTTTTTGTTGGTGGAGCTAAATTTGAGTGAATTTAGATGAAATTTACTTTTATTTTTTTGGATTTTATATAAATTTTTATTCAAATTGTTATAAAGGAATTTGAAACCACCTCCGATTTTTTTGGAATTTGATGAATTTTTTTGTTGGAGGAGCTAAATTTGAGTGAATTTAGATGAAATTTACTTTCATTTTTTTGGATTTTATATCAATTTTTAGTCAAATTGTAATAAAGGAATTTGAAACCAACTTCGATTTTTTTGGATTTTGATGAATTTTTTTGTTGGAGGAGCTAAATTTGAGTGAATTTAGATGAAATTTACTTCTATTTTTTTTTATTTCATATAAATTTTTTGTCAAATTGTCATAAAGGAATTTGAATCAACTTCGATTTTTTGGATTTGGATGAATTTTTTTGTTGGAGGAGCTAAATTTGAGTGAATTTAGATGAAATTTACTTCTATTTTTTTGGATTTTATATAAATTTTTAGTCAAATTGTTATAAAGGAATTTGAAACCACCTTCGTTTTTTTGGATTTTGATAAATTTTTTTGTTGGAGGAGGTAAATTTGAATGAATTTAGATGAAATTTACTTCAATTTTTTTGGATTTTATATAAATTTTTAGCCAAATTGTAATAAAGGAATTTTAAACCACCTTCGATTTTCTTGGATTTGGATGAATTTTTTTGTTGGAGGAGCTAAATTTGTGTGAAATTAGATGAAATTTACTTCTATTTTCTTTTATTTCATATAAATTTTTAGTCAAATTGTAATAAAGGAATTTGAACCAACGTCGATTTTTTTGGATTTTGATGATTTTGGTTGTTGGAGGAGTTAAATTTGAGTAAATTTAGATGAAATTTAATTTTATTTTTTTGGATTTTATATCAATTTTTAGTCAAATTGTAATAAAGGAATTTGAACCAACTTCGATTTTTTTGAATTTTGATGATTTTGGCTGTTGGAGGAGTTAAATTTGAGTAAATTTAGAAGAAATTAACAGCTTTTTTTGGAATTTATATAAATTTTTAGTCAAATTGTAATAAAGGAATTTGAAACCAACTTCGATTTTTTTGGATTTTGATGAATTTTTTTGTTGGTGGAGCTAAATTTGAGTGAATTTAGATGAAATTTACTTTTATTTTTTTGGATTTTATATAAATTTTTATTCAAATTGTTATAAAGGAATTTGAAACCACCTCCGATTTTTTTGGAATTTGATGAATTTTTTTGTTGGAGGAGCTAAATTTGAGTGAATTTAGATGAAATTTACTTTCATTTTTTTGGATTTTATATCAATTTTTAGTCAAATTGTAATAAAGGAATTTGAAACCAACTTCGATTTTTTTGGATTTTATATAAATTTTTAGTCAAATTGTTATAAAGGAATTTGAAACCACCTTCGTTTTTTTGGATTTTGATGAATTTTTTTGTTGGAGGAGGTAAATTTGAATGAATTTAGATGAAATTTACTTCAATTTTTTTGGATTTTATATAAATTTTTAGCCAAATTGTAATAAAGGAATTTTAAACCACCTTCGATTTTCTTGGATTTGGATGAATTTTTTTGTTGGAGGAGCTAAATTTGAGTGAAATTAGATGAAATTTACTTCTATTTTTTTTTATTTCATATAAATTTTTAGTCAAATTGTAATAAAGGAATTTGGACCAACGTCGATTTTTTTGGATTTTGATGATTTTGGTTGTTGGAGGAGTTAAATTTGAGTAAATTTAGATGAAATTTACTTTTATTTTTTTGGATTTTATATAAATTTTTAGTCAAATTGTAATAAAGGAATTTGAAACCACCTTCGATTTTTTTGGATTTTGATGAATTTTTTTGTTGGAGGAGCTAAATTTGAGTGAATTTAGATGAAATTTACTTCAATTTTTTTGGATTTTATATAAATTTTCAGTCAAATTGTAATAAAGGAAATTGAAACCAACTTCGATTTTTTTGGATTTTGATGATTTTTTTGTTCGAGGAGCTAAATTTGAGTGAATTTAGATGAAATTTACTTTTATTTTTTGGATTTTATATAAATTTTTAGTCAAATTGTAATAAAGGAATTTGAACCAACTTCGATTTTTTTGGATTTTGATGATTTTTTTTGTTGGAGGAGCTAAATTTATGTGAATTTAGATGAAATTTACTTCTATTTTTTTGGATTTTATATAAATTTTTAGTCACATTGTTATAAAGGAATTTGAACAAACTTCGATTTTTTTGGATTTTGCTGAATTTTTTTGTTGGAGGAGCTAAATTTGAGTGAATTTAGATGAAATTTACTTCAATTTTTTTGGATTTTATATAAATTTTTAATCAAATTGTAATAAAGGAATTTGAAACCACCTTCGATTTTTTTGGATTTGGATGAATTTTTTTGTTGGAGGAGCTAAATTTGAGTGAATTTAGATGAAATTTACTTCTATTTTTTTTATTTCATATAAATTTTTAGTCAAATTGTAATAAAGGAATTTGGACCAACGTCGATTTTTTTGGATTTTGATGATTTTGGTTGTTGGAGGAGTTAAATTTGAGTAAATTTAGATGAAATTTACTTTTATTTTTTTGGATTTTATATAAATTTTTAGTCAAATTGTAATAAAGGAATTTGAAACCACCTTCGATTTTTTTGGATTTTGATGAATTTTTTTGTTGGAGGAGCTAAATTTGAGTGAATTTAGATGAAATTTACTTTTATTTTTTGGATTTTATATATATTTTTAGTCAAATTGTAATAAAGGAATTTGAACCAACTTCGATTTTTTTGGATTTTGATGATTTTTTTTTGTTGGAGGAGCTAAATTTATGTGAATTTAGATGAAATTTACTTCAATTTTTTGATTTTATATAAATTTTTAGTCAAATTGTAATAAAGTAATTTGAAACCAACTTCGATTTTTTAGGATTTTGATGAATTTTTTTGTTGGAGGAGCTAAATTTGAGTGAATTTAGATGAAATTTACTTCTATTTTTTTGGATTTTATATAAATTTTTAGTCAAATTGTTATAAAGGAATTTGAAACCAACTTCGTTTTTTTGGATTTCGATAAATTTTTTTGTTGGAGGAGGTAAATTTGAATGAATTTAGATGAAATTTACTTCAATTTTTTTGGATTTTATATAAATTTTTAATCAAATTGTAATAAAGGAATTTGAAACCACCTTCGATTTTTTTGGATTTGGATGAATTTTTTTGTTGGAGGAGCTAAATTTGAGTGAATTTAGATGAAATTTACTTCTATTTTTTTTATTTCATATAAATTTTTAGTCAAATTGTAATAAAGGAAATTGAAACCAACTTCGATTTTTTTGGATTTTGATGAATTTTTTTGTTGGAGGAGCTAAAATTGAGTGAATTTAGATGAAATTTACTTTCATTTTTTTGGATTTTATATAAATTTTTAGTCAAATTGTAATAAAGTAATTTGAAACCAACTTCGATTTTTTTGGATTTTGATGATTTTTTTTGTTCGAGGAGCTAAATTTGAGTGAATTTTGATGAAATTTACTTTTATTTTTTGGATTTTATATAAATTTTTAGTCAAATTGTAATAAAGGAATTTGAACCAACTTCGATTTTTTTGGATTTTGATGATTTTTTTTTGTTGGAGGAGCTAAATTTATGTGAATTTAGATGAAATTTACTTCTATTTTTATGGATTTTATATAAATTTTTAGTCACATTGTTATAAAGGAATTTGAACAAACTTCGATTTTTTTGGATTTTGCTGAATTTTTTTGTTGGAGGAGCTAAATTTGAGTGAATTTAGATGAAATTTACTTCAATTTTTTGATTTTATATAAATTTTTAGTCAAATTGTAATAAAGTAATTTGAAACCACCATCGATTTTTTTGGATTTTGATGAATTTTTTTGTTGAAGGAGCTAAATTTGAGTGAATTTAGATGAAATTTACTTCAATATTTTTGGATATTATATAAATTTTTTGTCAAATTGTAATAAAGGAAATTGAAACCAACTTCGATTTTTTTGGATTTTGATGAATTTTTTTGTTGGAGGAGCTAAATTTGAGTGAATTTAGATGAAATTTACTTCTATTTTTTTTTATTTCATATAAATTTTTAGTCAAATTGTAATAAAGGAATTTGAACCAACTTCGATTTTTATGGATTTTGCTGAATTTTTTTGTTGGAGGAGCTAAATTTGAGTGAATTTAGATGAAATTTACTTCAATTTTTTGATTTTATATAAATTTTTAGTCAAATTGTAATAAAGTAATTTGAAACCAACTTCGATTTTTTTTGGATTTTGATGAATTTTTTTGTTGGAGGAGCTAAATTTGAGTGAATTCAGATGAAATTTACTTCTATTTTTTTTGATTTCATATAAATTTTTAGTCAAATTGTCATAAAGGAATTTGAATCAACTTCGATTTTTTGGATTTGGATGAATTTTTTTGTTGGAGGAGCTAAATTTGAGTGAATTTAGATGAAATTTACTTCAATTTTTTTGGATTGTTACATGGGCCCTTCAGGTCCATTCCGTGCTGACTGTCCTCGCGTGTTTTTCCTAAGGCGATTCAGCGGAATCGCCTCGCGCGTGTCGGTCACGTTGTGACAAAACGTGAAGCGAGCGTCAGGGACAACGACCGCGCTCAGCCCGGGCCCCGATTATTTCTCAATAATCGAGGAAGGGGTTAAGCAAGCGACAGCTGCCGACGGGGCAGTTATCCCCGTTTGTAGGGATCGTCCGAGGTGAGACCGCGATCCAGAGCCGCAAAAGCACAGGCGATTTTGAGAGCTCGAGTTAGGTAGTTGCGACGAGCCAGCGGGCTGTCTGAGTATCGCGACCTCATCTCCGCGCATAGATTGACCCGCGAAACGCGAGCGGCCGAACTGGTTTGCAAAAGTGTATCTCCGTCCGACACACCGAGAACGGCCTAGCCGGGAGAACACATACGCGCCGACCCGTGCCACTGCGACCGCGAAACGTGAGGAACCGCGAGCGAGTATTCGAGTGTCCGGGCGATTACAAATAGACGAGAGACCACGACCTACCCGAGGTTCAGCGACACGGACGAGACAGCGTAACGATAGACGGCAAGCGTGCCTTACGTTATCGAAGGGAAACTCCGGACGGCCGAGTCCAATTCAAGGTTCAGCGACACGCGAGCGCCCAGCGAGAAACGAGACGTGGACGCCGTCTCCGTGGTATGTTTAGCTCCTTGTAATCATATTTTCTTAGAATATATTTCACCCTTTTGTTTCCTCGTTACTTTCTTATATTGGTTTATTCAACCCTCTTTCCTCCCTACCATCCCATGGTAAGTATAGTCAAGGTGTGCTTTAGCACTTAAACAGAGCAAGAACCTGATAGATCATTCCAGCCGCTCGGGGTGATTTGTCAAAAGTCCCTTCCGGACGTAACAACTGGTGTCAGAAGTGGGATGATTTTTTGTCCTTTTCCTTTATTATTATTTCTTATTAGAAGAAGAGAGCGTGCTGTCGCCACATAACGCGACCTGCCGCAATCTCATCTGCTCGTAACTTGACTACACTTCCTACTACTCGAAGTTTGTTGCATTGCAATGACGGGTGGTATTTTGAGATCACCCCCTTTACACGTTTCCCTAACACCCAAACCTCTGAAAATGCTTCCTCTCTAAACGCCCCTACAGTAGTTCCTCCTCCTTTACCGCCGTCTTCGAGTGGCCGACCATCCTTTGGTTCCCGGACGAACGACCTTGAAATGTCCGTATTAGACGTATGGCGTTCCCGAGAAGACGAAGAGAGAGTCTATAGGGCGCTTGACAGCATTCCCCGTTTCGATCCTGATTTCGTAACTTTAGAAGACTTCGCTGCAGCGATACAGCGCGCTTCGAAGCGCGTACCAACCGGTCAAGAAGAAAGATTTCTGAACGAATTGATATACAAATTAAAAGATCCTATTAGATACTACATCGAAGGGAAAGGTTGTCAAAGCGTGGCCGATTTGCTCTCCCTTCTAAAGGTTCGTTATTCCCCATGTCGCGGTTATGAGGAGCTCCGCTTGGAACTCGAACGCATAAGCATGTATCCCCGGGAACGATTGATAGACTTTATTCACCGCGTGGGTCGTTTATATAGACTTGTAATAGTCTTACTATTACTTGTAATAGTGAGAGCGAAAGAATTGATCGGAGAAAATGTTGAGAGGACTATAAAAGAGGTGGATCGTTTGGCGCGAACCTCGTTTATCACGGCTTTACCCCAAAGAATTTCGACTAAAGTAGCGTTATCAAATCCTGAATCTTTGGATGACGCGTTCGATTTAGCAGTGCATATACAAAGACGAGAACAAGAATTGTCAGGACTGCCGCGCGACGACCCGTATGGGTACACACAAAACGCGCGTCCCCCGTCCCCGTACGACCCCCAGCGTAGATGGAACGAGTGGAGACAGCCACACGAAGATGACTCGTACCGCGAGAATCATCCCGCTTACTCTGCCTATAGTTCCCCTCGCTATCGAGACGATTATTATCGGGAGCCGTATTATCGCGATCCGACGACGGAGCACCGTCCAGCGGCCTTGCTGACGAGGCAAGGTGAACGCCCGTTGGACTATGAACGCCAACCGTACGTTCCCCGCGGCAGAGGTGGACGCGGAAGATATCAAAACGATAGACGAAACCAACCCCGCGATTCTCCTCCCGAATCCCGAAGAGATGACTCCCGCGAGTCACAAAGGTACCAGTCACGCGCCCCTGAGAGACGCGAAACGCGGGAATTTCAACAATCGACAGGACGTGGAACTTCAAGATGCCCATGTAACAGGATTTTATATAAATTTTTAGTCAAATTGTAATAAAGGAATTTGAAACCAACTTCGATTTTTTTGGATTTTGATGATTTTTTTTGTTCGAGGAGCTAAATTTGAGTGAATTTAGATGAAATTTACTTTTATTTTTTGGATTTTATATAAATTTTTAGTCAAATTGTAATAAAGGAATTTGAACCAACTTCGATTTTTTTGGATTTTGATGATTTTTTTTTGTTGGAGGAGCTAAATTTATGTGAATTTAGATGAAATTTACTTCTATTTTTTTGGATTATATATAAATTTTTAGTCACATTGTTATAAAGGAATTTGAAACCACCTTCGTTTTTTTGGATTTCGATGAATTTTTTTGTTGGAGGACGTAAATTTGAATGAATTTAGATGAAATTTACTTCAATTTTTTTGGATTTTATATAAATTTTTAGCCAAATTGTAATAAAGGAATTTGAAACCACCTTCGATTTTCTTGGATTTGGATGAATTTTTTTGTTGGAGGAGCTAAATTTGAGTGAATTTAGATGAAATTTACTTCTATTTTTTTTATTTCATATAAATTTTTAGTCAAATTGTAATAAAGGAATTTGGACCAACGTCGATTTTTTTGGATTTTGATGATTTTGGTTGTTGGAGGAGTTAAATTTGAGTAAATTTAGATGAAATTTACTTTTATTTTTTTGGATTTTATATAAATTTTTAGTCAAATTGTAATAAAGGAATTTGAAACCACCTTCGATTTATTTGGATTTTGATGAATTTTTTTGTTGAAGGAGCTAAATTTGAGTGAATTTAGATGAAATTTACTTTTATTTTTTGGATTTTATATAAATTTTTAGTCAAATTGTAATAAAGGAATTTGAACCAACTTCGATTTTTATGGATTTTGCTGAATTTTTTTTTTGGAGGAGCTAAATTTGAGTGAATTTAGATGAAATTTACTTCAATTTTTTGATTTTATATAAATTTTTAGTCAAATTGTAATAAAGTAATTTGAAACCAACTTCGATTTTTTTGGATTTTGATGATTTTTTTTGTTCGAGGAGCTAAATTTGAGTGAATTTAGATGAAATTTACTTTTATTTTTTGGATTTTATATAAATTTTTAGTCAAATTGTAATAAAGGAATTTGAACCAACTTCGATTTTTTTGGATTTTGATGATTTTTTTTTGTTGGAGGAGCTAAATTTATGTGAATTTAGATGAAATTTACTTCTATTTTTTTGGATTTTATATAAATTTTTAGTCACATTGTTATAAAGGAATTTGAACAAACTTCGATTTTTTTGGATTTTGCTGAATTTTTTTGTTGGAGGAGCTAAATTTGAGTGAATTTAGATGAAATTTACTTCAATTTTTTGATTTTATATAAAAATTTTAGTCAAATTGTAATAAAGTAATTTGAAACCACCATCGATTTTTTTGGATTTTGATGAATTTTTTTGTTGAAGGAGCAAAATTTGAGTGAATTTAGATGAAATTTACTTCAATATTTTTGGATTTTATATAAATTTTTTGTCAAATTGTAATAAAGGAATTTGAAACCACCTTCGATTTTTTTGGATTTTGATGAATTTTTTTGTTGGAGGTGCTAAATTTGAGTGAATTTAGATGAAATTTACTTCAATTTTTTTGGATTTTATATAAATTTTTAGTCAAATTGTAATAAGGGAAATTGAAACCAACTTCGATTTTTTTGGATTTTGATGATTTTTTTTGTTCGAGGAGCTAAATTTGAGTGAATTTAGATGAAATGTACTTTTATTTTTTGGATTTTATATAAATTTTTAGTCAAATTGTTATAAAGGAATTTGAACAAACTTCGATTTTTTTGGATTTTGCTGAATTTTTTTGTTGGAGGAGCTAAATTTATGTGAATTTAGATGAAATTTACTGCAATTTTTTGATTTTATATAAATTTTTAGTCAAATTGTAATAAAGTAATTTGAAACCACCATCGATTTTTTTGGATTTTGATGATTTTTTTTGTTGAAGGAGCTAAATTTGAGTGAATTTTGATGAAATTTACTTTCATTTTTTTGGATTTTATATAAATTTTTAGTCAAATTGTAATAAAGAAATTTGAAACCACCTTCGATTTTTTTGGATTTGGATGAATTTTTTTGTTGGAGGAGCTAAATTTGAGTGAATTTAGATGAAATTTACTTCTATTTTTTTTATTTCATATAAATTTTTAGTCAAATTGTAATAAAGGAATTTGGACCAACGTCGATTTTTTTGGATTTTGATGATTTTGGTTGTTGGAGGAGTTAAATTTGAGTAAATTTAGATGAAATTTACTTTTATTTTTTTGGATTTTATATAAATTTTTAGTCAAATTGTAATAAAGGAATTTGAAACCACCTTCGATTTTTTTGGATTTTGATGAATTTTTTTGTTGGAGGAGCTAAATTTGAGTGAATTTAGATGAAATTTACTTTTATTTTTTGGATTTTATATAAATTTTTAGACAAATTGTAATAAAGGAATTTGAACCAACTTCGATTTTTTTGGATTTTGATTTTTTTTTGTTGGAGGAGCTAAATTTATGTGAATTTAGATGAAATTTACTTCTATTTTTTTTTATTTCATATAAATTTTTAGTCAAATTGTAATAAAGGAATTTGAACCAACTTCGATTTTTTGGATTTCGATGAATTTTTTTGTTGGAGGAGGTAAATTTGAATGAATTTAGATGAAATTTACTTCAATTTTTTTGGATTTTATATAAATTTTTAATCAAATTGTAATAAAGGAATTTGAAACCACCTTCGATTTTTTTGGATTTGGATGAATTTTTTTGTTGGAGGAGCTAAATTTGAGTGAATTTAGATGAAATTTAATCTATTTTTTTTTATTTCATATAAATTTTTAGTCAAATTGTAATAAAGGAATTTGGACCAACGTCGATTTTTTAGGATTTTGATGAATTTTTTTGTTGGAAGAGCTAAATTTGAGTGAATTTAGATGAAATTTACTTCTATTTTTTTTGATTTCATATAAATTTTTAGTCAAATTGTCATAAAGGAATTTGAATCAACTTCGATTTTTTGGATTTGGATGAATTTTTTTGTTGGAGGAGCTAAATTTGAGTGAATTTAGATGAAATTTACTTCTATTTTTTTGGATTTTATATAAATTTTTAGTCAAATTGTTATAAAGGAATTTGAAACCACCTTCGTTTTTTTGGATTTCGATGAATTTTTTTGTTGGAGGAGGTAAATTTGAATGAATTTAGATGAAATTTACTTCAATTTTTTTGGATTTTATATAAATTTTTAATCAAATTGTAATAAAGGAATTTGAAACCACCTTCGATTTTTTTGGATTTGGATGAATTTTTTTGTTGGAGGAGCTAAATTTGAGTGAATTTAGATGAAATTTACTTCTATTTTTTTTTATTTCATATAAATTTTTAGTCAAATTGTAATAAAGGAATTTGGACCAACGTCGATTTTTTTGGAATTTGATGATTTTGGTTGTTGGAGGAGTTAAATTTGAGTAAATTTAGATGAAATTTACTTTTATTTTTTTGGATTTTATATAAATTTTTAGTCAAATTGTAATAAAGGAATTTGAAACCACCTTCGATTTTTTTGGATTTTGATGAATTTTTTTGTTGGAGGTGCTAAATTTGAGTGAATTTAGATGAAATTTACTTCAATTTTTTTGGATTTTATATAAATTTTTAGTCAAATTGTAATAAAGGAAATTGAAACCAACTTCGATTTTTTTGGATTTTGATGATTTTTTTTGTTCGAAGAGCTAAATTTGAGTGAATTTAGATGAAATTTACTTTTATTTTTTGGATTTTATATAAATTTTTAGTCAAATTGTTATAAAGGAATTTGAACAAACTTCGATTTTTTTGGATTTTGCTGAATTTTTTTGTTGGAGGAGCTAAATTTATGTGAATTTAGATGAAATTTACTGCAATTTTTTGATTTTATATAAATTTTTAGTCAAATTGTAATAAAGTAATTTGAAACCACCATCGATTTTTTTGGATTTTGATGATTTTTTTTGTTGAAGGAGCTAAATTTGAGTGAATTTTGATGAAATTTACTTTCATTTTTTTGGATTTTATATAAATTTTTAGTCAAATTGTAATAAAGGAATTTGAAACCACCTTCGATTTTTTTGGATTTGGATGAATTTTTTTGTTGGAGGAGCTAAATTTGAGTGAATTTAGATGAAATTTACTTCTATTTTTTTTATTTCATATAAATTTTTAGTCAAATTGTAATAAAGGAATTTGGACCAACGTCGATTTTTTTGGATTTTGATGATTTTGGTTGTTGGAGGAGTTAAATTTGAGTAAATTTAGATGAAATTTACTTTTATTTTTTTGGATTTTATATAAATTTTTAGTCAAATTGTAATAAAGGAATTTGAAACCACCTTCGATTTTTTTGGATTTTGATGAATTTTTTTGTTGGAGGAGCTAAATTTGAGTGAATTTAGATGAAATTTACTTTTATTTTTTGGATTTTATATAAATTTTTAGTCAAATTGTAATAAAGGAATTTGAACCAACTTCGATTTTTTTGGATTTTGATTTTTTTTTGTTGGAGGAGCTAAATTTATGTGAATTTAGCTGAAATTTACTTCTATTTTTTTTTATTTCATATAAATTTTTAGTCAAATTGTAATAAAGGAATTTGAACCAACTTCGATTTTTATGGATTTTGCTAAATTTTTTTCTGGAGGAGCTAAATTTGAGTGAATTTAGATGAAATTTACTTCAATTTTTTGATTTTATATAAAATTTTAGTCAAATTGTAATAAAGTAATTTGAAACCACCATCGATTTTTTTGGATTTTGATGAATTTTTTTGTTGAAGGAGCAAAATTTGAGTGAATTTAGATGAAATTTACTTCAATATTTTTGGATTTTATATAAATTTTTTGTCAAATTGTAATAAAGGAATTTGAAACCACCTTCGATTTTTTTGGATTTTGATGAATTTTTTTGTTGGAGGTGCTAAATTTGAGTGAATTTAGATGAAATTTACTTCAATTTTTTTGGATTTTATATAAATTTTTAGTCAAATTGTAATAAAGGAAATTGAAACCAACTTCGATTTTTTTGGATTTTGATGATTTTTTTTGTTCGAGGAGCTAAATTTGAGTGAATTTAGATGAAATTTACTTTTATTTTTTGGATTTTATATAAATTTTTAGTCAAATTGTTATAAAGGAATTTGAACAAACTTCGATTTTTTTGGATTTTGCTGATTTTTTTGTTGGAGGAGCTAAATTTATGTGAATTTAGATGAAATTTACTGCAATTTTTTGATTTTATATAAATTTTTAGTCAAATTGTAATAAAGTAATTTGAAACCACCATCGATTTTTTTGGATTTTGATGATTTTTTTTGTTGAAGGAGCTAAATTTGAGTGAATTTTGATGAAATTTACTTTCATTTTTTTGGATTTTATATAAATTTTTAGTCAAATTGTAATAAAGGAGTTTGAAACCACCTTCGATTTTTTTGGATTTTGATGAATATTTTTGTTGGAGGAGCTAAATTTGAGTGAATTTAGATGAAATTTACTTTTATTTTTTGGATTTTATATAAATTTTTAGTCAAATTGTAATAAAGGAATTTGAACCAACTTCGATTTTTTTGGATTTTGATTTTTTTTTGTTGGAGGAGCTAAATTTATGTGAATTTAGCTGAAATTTACTTCTATTTTTTTTTATTTCATATAAATTTTTAGTCAAATTGTAATAAAGGAATTTGAACCAACTTCGATTTTTATGGATTTTGCTAAATTTTTTTTTGGAGGAGCTAAATTTGAGTGAATTTAGATGAAATTTACTTCAATTTTTTGATTTTATATAAATTTTTAGTCAAATTGTAATAAAGTAATTTGAAACCAACTTCGATTTTTTTGGATTTTGATAATTTTTTTTGTTCGAGGAGCTAAATTTGAGTGAATTTAGATGAAATTACTTTTATTTTTTGGATTTTATATAAATTTTTAGTCAAATTGTAATAAAGGAATTTGAACCAACTTCGATTTTTATGGATTTTGCTGAATTTTTTTGTTGGAGGAGCTAAATTTGAGTGAATTTAGATGAAATTTACTTCAATTTTTTGATTTTATATAAATTTTTAGTCAAATTGTAATAAAGTAATTTGAAACCAACTTCGATTTTTTTTGGATTTTGATGAATTTTTTTGTTGGAGGAGCTAAATTTGAGTGAATTTAGATGAAATTTACTTCTATTTTTTTTGATTTCATATAAATTTTTAGTCAAATTGTCATAAAGGAATTTGAATCAACTTCGATTTTTTGGATTTGGATAAATTTTTTTGTTGGAGGAGCTAAATTTGAGTGAATTTAGATGAAATTTACTTCTATTTTTTTGGATTTTATATAAATTTTTAGTCAAATTGTTATAAAGGAATTTGAAACCACCTTCGTTTTTTTGGATTTCGATGAATTTTTTTGTTGGAGGAGGTAAATTTGAATGAATTTAGATGAAATTTACTTCAATTTTTTTGGATTTTATATAAATTTTTAATCAAATTGTAATAAAGGAATTTGAAACCACCTTCGATTTTTTTGGATTTGGATGAATTTTTTTGTTGGAGGAGCTAAATTTGAGTGAATTTAGATGAAATTTACTTCTATTTTTTTTTATTTCATATAAATTTTTAGTCAAATTGTAATAAAGGAATTTGGACCAACGTCGATTTTTTTGGAATTTGATGATTTTGGTTGTTGGAGGAGTTAAATTTGAGTAAATTTAGATGAAATTTACTTTTATTTTTTTGGATTTTATATAAATTTTTAGTCAAATTGTAATAAAGGAATTTGAAACCACCTTCGATTTTTTTGGATTTTGATGAATTTTTTTGTTGGAGGTGCTAAATTTGAGTGAATTTAGATGAAATTTACTTCAATTTTTTTGGATTTTATATAAATTTTTAGTCAAATTGTAATAAAGGAAATTGAAACCAACTTCGATTTTTTTGGATTTTGATGATTTTTTTTGTTCGAGGAGCTAAATTTGAGTGAATTTAGATGAAATTTACTTTTATTTTTTGGATTTTATATAAATTTTTAGTCAAATTGTTATAAAGGAATTTGAACAAACTTCGATTTTTTTGGATTTTGCTGAATTTTTTTGTTGGAGGAGCTAAATTTATGTGAATTTAGATGAAATTTACTGCAATTTTTTGATTTTATATAAATTTTTAGTCAAATTGTAATAAAGTAATTTGAAACCACCATCGATTTTTTTGGATTTTGATGTTTTTTTTTGTTGAAGGAGCTAAATTTGAGTGAATTTTGATGAAATTTACTTTCATTTTTTTGGATTTTATATAAATTTTTAGTCAAATTGTAATAAAGGAATTTGAAACCACCTTCGATTTTTTTGGATTTGGATGATTTTTTTTGTTGGAGGAGCTAAATTTGAGTGAATTTAGATGAAATTTACTTCTATTTTTTTTATTTCATATAAATTTTTAGTCAAATTGTAATAAAGGAATTTGGACCAACGTCGATTTTTTTGGATTTTGATGATTTTGGTTGTTGGAGGAGTTAAATTTGAGTAAATTTAGATGAAATTTACTTTTATTTTTTTGGATTTTATATAAATTTTTAGTCAAATTGTAATAAAGGAATTTGAAACCACCTTCGATTTTTTTGGATTTTGATGAATTTTTTTGTTGGAGGAGCTAAATTTGAGTGAATTTAGATGAAATTTACTTTTATTTTTTGGATTTTATATAAATTTTTAGTCAAATTGTAATAAAGGAATTTGAACCAACTTCGATTTTTTTGGATTTTGATTTTTTTTTGTTGGAGGAGCTAAATTTATGTGAATTTAGATGAAATTTACTTCTATTTTTTTTTATTTCATATAAATTTTTAGTCAAATTGTAATAAAGGAATTTGAACCAACTTCGATTTTTTGGATTTCGATGAATTTTTTTGTTGGAGGAGGTAAATTTGAATGAATTTAGATGAAATTTACTTCAATTTTTTTGGATTTTATATAAATTTTTAATCAAATTGTAATAAAGGAATTTGAAACCACCTTCGATTTTTTTGGATTTGGATGAATTTTTTTGTTGGAGGAGCTAAATTTGAGTGAATTTAGATGAAATTTAATCTATTTTTTTTTATTTCATATAAATTTTTAGTCAAATTGTAATAAAGGAATTTGGACCAACGTCGATTTTTTAGGATTTTGATGAATTTTTTTGTTGGAAGAGCTAAATTTGAGTGAATTTAGATGAAATTTACTTCTATTTTTTTTGATTTCATATAAATTTTTAGTCAAATTGTCATAAAGGAATTTGAATCAACTTCGATTTTTTGGATTTGGATGAATTTTTTTGTTGGAGGAGCTAAATTTGAGTGAATTTAGATGAAATTTACTTCTATTTTTTTGGATTTTATATAAATGTTTAGTCAAATTGTTATAAAGGAATTTGAAACCACCTTCGTTTTTTTGGATTTCGATAAATTTTTTTGTTGGAGGAGGTAAATTTGAATGAATTTAGATGAAATTTACTTCAATTTTTTTGGATTTTATATAAATTTTTAATCAAATTGTAATAAAGAAATTTGAAACCACCTTCGATTTTTTTGGATTTGGATGAATTTTTTTGTTGGAGGAGCTAAATTTGAGTGAATTTAGATGAAATTTACTTCTATTTTTTTTATTTCATATAAATTTTTAGTCAAATTGTAATAAAGGAATTTGGACCAACGTCGATTTTTTTGGATTTTGATGATTTTGGTTGTTGGAGGAGTTAAATTTGAGTAAATTTAGATGAAATTTACTTTTATTTTTTTGGATTTTATATAAATTTTTAGTCAAATTGTAATAAAGGAATTTGAAACCACCTTCGATTTTTTTGGATTTTGATGAATTTTTTTGTTGGAGGAGCTAAATTTGAGTGAATTTAGATGAAATTTACTTTTATTTTTTGGATTTTATATAAATTTTTAGTCAAATTGTAATAAAGGAATTTGAACCAACTTCGATTTTTTTGGATTTTGATTTTTTTTTGTTGGAGGAGCTAAATTTATGTGAATTTAGATGAAATTTACTTCTATTTTTTTTTATTTCATATAAATTTTTAGTCAAATTGTAATAAAGGAATTTGAACCAACTTCGATTTTTTGGATTTCGATGAATTTTTTTGTTGGAGGAGGTAAATTTGAATGAATTTAGATGAAATTTACTTCAATTTTTTTGGATTTTATATAAATTTTTAATCAAATTGTAATAAAGGAATTTGAAACCACCTTCGATTTTTTTGGATTTGGATGAATTTTTTTGTTGGAGGAGCTAAATTTGAGTGAATTTAGATGAAATTTAATCTATTTTTTTTTATTTCATATAAATTTTTAGTCAAATTGTAATAAAGGAATTTGGACCAACGTCGATTTTTTAGGATTTTGATGAATTTTTTTGTTGGAAGAGCTAAATTTGAGTGAATTTAGATGAAATTTACTTCTATTTTTTTTGATTTCATATAAATTTTTAGTCAAATTGTCATAAAGGAATTTGAATCAACTTCGATTTTTTGGATTTGGATGAATTTTTTTGTTGGAGGAGCTAAATTTGAGTGAATTTAGATGAAATTTACTTCTATTTTTTTGGATTTTATATAAATTTTTAGTCAAATTGTTATAAAGGAATTTGAAACCACCTTCGTTTTTTTGGATTTCGATGAATTTTTTTGTTGGAGGAGGTAAATTTGAATGAATTTAGATGAAATTTACTTCAATTTTTTTGGATTTTATATAAATTTTTAATCAAATTGTAATAAAGGAATTTGAAACCACCTTCGATTTTTTTGGATTTGGATGAATTTTTTTGTTGGAGGAGCTAAATTTGAGTGAATTTAGATGAAATTTACTTCTATTTTTTTTTATTTCATATAAATTTTTAGTCAAATTGTAATAAAGGAATTTGGACCAACGTCGATTTTTTTGGAATTTGATGATTTTGGTTGTTGGAGGAGTTAAATTTGAGTAAATTTAGATGAAATTTACTTTTATTTTTTTGGATTTTATATAAATTTTTAGTCAAATTGTAATAAAGGAATTTGAAACCACCTTCGATTTTTTTGGATTTTGATGAATTTTTTTGTTGGAGGTGCTAAATTTGAGTGAATTTAGATGAAATTTACTTCAATTTTTTTGGATTTTATATATATTTTTAGTCAAATTGTAATAAAGGAAATTGAAACCAACTTCGATTTTTTTGGATTTTGATGATTTTTTTTGTTCGAAGAGCTAAATTTGAGTGAATTTAGATGAAATTTACTTTTATTTTTTGGATTTTATATAAATTTTTAGTCAAATTGTTATAAAGGAATTTGAACAAACTTCGATTTTTTTGGATTTTGCTGAATTTTTTTGTTGGAGGAGCTAAATTTATGTGAATTTAGATGAAATTTACTGCAATTTTTTGATTTTATATAAATTTTTAGTCAAATTGTAATAAAGTAATTTGAAACCACCATCGATTTTTTTGGATTTTGATGATTTTTTTTGTTGAAGGAGCTAAATTTGAGTGAATTTTGATGAAATTTACTTTCATTTTTTTGGATTTTATATAAATTTTTAGTCAAATTGTAATAAAGGAATTTGAAACCACCTTCGATTTTTTTGGATTTGGATGAATTTTTTTGTTGGAGGAGCTAAATTTGAGTGAATTTAGATGAAATTTACTTCTATTTTTTTTATTTCATATAAATTTTTAGTCAAATTGTAATAAAGGAATTTGGACCAACGTCGATTTTTTTGGATTTTGATGATTTTGGTTGTTGGAGGAGTTAAATTTGAGTAAATTTAGATGAAATTTACTTTTATTTTTTTGGATTTTATATAAATTTTTAGTCAAATTGTAATAAAGGAATTTGAAACCACCTTCGATTTTTTTGGATTTTGATGAATTTTTTTGTTGGAGGAGCTAAATTTGAGTGAATTTAGATGAAATTTACTTTTATTTTTTGGATTTTATATAAATTTTTAGTCAAATTGTAATAAAGGAATTTGAACCAACTTCGATTTTTTTGGATTTTGATTTTTTTTTGTTGGAGGAGCTAAATTTATGTGAATTTAGATGAAATTTACTTCTATTTTTTTTTATTTCATATAAATTTTTAGTCAAATTGTAATAAAGGAATTTGAACCAACTTCGATTTTTTGGATTTCGATGAATTTTTTTGTTGGAGGAGGTAAATTTGAATGAATTTAGATGAAATTTACTTCAATTTTTTTGGATTTTATATAAATTTTTAATCAAATTGTAATAAAGGAATTTGAAACCACCTTCGATTTTTTTGGATTTGGATGAATTTTTTTGTTGGAGGAGCTAAATTTGAGTGAATTTAGATGAAATTTAATCTATTTTTTTTTATTTCATATTAATTTTTAGTCAAATTGTAATAAAGGAATTTGGACCAACGTCGATTTTTTAGGATTTTGATGAATTTTTTTGTTGGAAGAGCTAAATTTGAGTGAATTTAGATGAAATTTACTTCTATTTTTTTTGATTTCATATAAATTTTTAGTCAAATTGTCATAAAGGAATTTGAATCAACTTCGATTTTTTGGATTTGGATGAATTTTTTTGTTGGAGGAGCTAAATTTGAGTGAATTTAGATGAAATTTACTTCTATTTTTTTGGATTTTATATAAATGTTTAGTCAAATTGTTATAAAGGAATTTGAAACCACCTTCGTTTTTTTGGATTTCGATAAATTTTTTTGTTGGAGGAGGTAAATTTGAATGAATTTAGATGAAATTTACTTCAATTTTTTGATTTTATATAAATTTTTAGTCAAATTGTAATAAAGTAATTTGAAACCAACTTCGATTTTTTTTGGATTTTGATGAATTTTTTTGTTGGAGGAGCTAAATTTGAGTGAATTTAGATGAAATTTACTTCTATTTTTTTTGATTTCATATAAATTTTTAGTCAAATTGTCATAAAGGAATTTGAATCAACTTCGATTTTTTGGATTTGGATGAATTTTTTTGTTGGAGGAGCTAAATTTGAGTGAATTTAGATGAAATTTACTTCTATTTTTTTGGATTTTATATAAATTTTTAGTCAAATTGTTATAAAGGAATTTGAAACCACCTTCGTTTTTTTGGATTTCGATGAATTTTTTTGTTGGAGGAGGTAAATTTGAATGAATTTAGATGAAATTTACTTCAATTTTTTTGGATTTTATATAAATTTTTAATCAAATTGTAATAAAGAAATTTGAAACCACCTTCGATTTTTTTGGATTTGGATGAATTTTTTTGTTGGAGGAGCTAAATTTGAGTGAATTTAGATGAAATTTACTTCTATTTTTTTTATTTCATATAAATTTTTAGTCAAATTGTAATAAAGGAATTTGGACCAACGTCGATTTTTTTGGATTTTGATGATTTTGGTTGTTGGAGGAGTTAAATTTGAGTAAATTTAGATGAAATTTACTTTTATTTTTTTGGATTTTATATAAATTTTTAGTCAAATTGTAATAAAGGAATTTGAAACCACCTTCGATTTTTTTGGATTTTGATGAATTTTTTTGTTGGAGGAGCTAAATTTGAGTGAATTTAGATGAAATTTACTTTTATTTTTTGGATTTTATATAAATTTTTAGTCAAATTGTAATAAAGGAATTTGAACCAACTTCGATTTTTTTGGATTTTGATTTTTTTTTGTTGGAGGAGCTAAATTTATGTGAATTTAGATGAAATTTACTTCTATTTTTTTTTATTTCATATAAATTTTTAGTCAAATTGTAATAAAGGAATTTGAACCAACTTCGATTTTTTGGATTTCGATGAATTTTTTTGTTGGAGGAGGTAAATTTGAATGAATTTAGATGAAATTTACTTCAATTTTTTTGGATTTTATATAAATTTTTAATCAAATTGTAATAAAGGAATTTGAAACCACCTTCGATTTTTTTGGATTTGGATGAATTTTTTTGTTGGAGGAGCTAAATTTGAGTGAATTTAGATGAAATTTAATCTATTTTTTTTTATTTCATATAAATTTTTAGTCAAATTGTAATAAAGGAATTTGGACCAACGTCGATTTTTTAGGATTTTGATGAATTTTTTTGTTGGAAGAGCTAAATTTGAGTGAATTTAGATGAAATTTACTTCTATTTTTTTTGATTTCATATAAATTTTTAGTCAAATTGTCATAAAGGAATTTGAATCAACTTCGATTTTTTGGATTTGGATGAATTTTTTTGTTGGAGGAGCTAAATTTGAGTGAATTTAGATGAAATTTACTTCTATTTTTTTGGATTTTATATAAATTTTTAGTCAAATTGTTATAAAGGAATTTGAAACCACCTTCGTTTTTTTGGATTTCGATGAATTTTTTTGTTGGAGGAGGTAAATTTGAATGAATTTAGATGAAATTTACTTCAATTTTTTTGGATTTTATATAAATTTTTAATCAAATTGTAATAAAGGAATTTGAAACCACCTTCGATTTTTTTGGATTTGGATGAATTTTTTTGTTGGAGGAGCTAAATTTGAGTGAATTTAGATGAAATTTACTTCTATTTTTTTTTATTTCATATAAATTTTTAGTCAAATTGTAATAAAGGAATTTGGACCAACGTCGATTTTTTTGGAATTTGATGATTTTGGTTGTTGGAGGAGTTAAATTTGAGTAAATTTAGATGAAATTTACTTTTATTTTTTTGGATTTTATATAAATTTTTAGTCAAATTGTAATAAAGGAATTTGAAACCACCTTCGATTTTTTTGGATTTTGATGAATTTTTTTGTTGGAGGTGCTAAATTTGAGTGAATTTAGATGAAATTTACTTCAATTTTTTTGGATTTTATATAAATTTTTAGTCAAATTGTAATAAAGGAAATTGAAACCAACTTCGATTTTTTTGGATTTTGATGATTTTTTTTGTTCGAAGAGCTAAATTTGAGTGAATTTAGATGAAATTTACTTTTATTTTTTGGATTTTATATAAATTTTTAGTCAAATTGTTATAAAGGAATTTGAACAAACTTCGATTTTTTTGGATTTTGCTGAATTTTTTTGTTGGAGGAGCTAAATTTATGTGAATTTAGATGAAATTTACTGCAATTTTTTGATTTTATATAAATTTTTAGTCAAATTGTAATAAAGTAATTTGAAACCACCATCGATTTTTTTGGATTTTGATGATTTTTTTTGTTGAAGGAGCTAAATTTGAGTGAATTTTGATGAAATTTACTTTCATTTTTTTGGATTTTATATAAATTTTTAGTCAAATTGTAATAAAGGAATTTGAAACCACCTTCGATTTTTTTGGATTTGGATGAATTTTTTTGTTGGAGGAGCTAAATTTGAGTGAATTTAGATGAAATTTACTTCTATTTTTTTTATTTCATATAAATTTTTAGTCAAATTGTAATAAAGGAATTTGGACCAACGTCGATTTTTTTGGATTTTGATGATTTTGGTTGTTGGAGGAGTTAAATTTGAGTAAATTTAGATGAAATTTACTTTTATTTTTTTGGATTTTATATAAATTTTTAGTCAAATTGTAATAAAGGAATTTGAAACCACCTTCGATTTTTTTGGATTTTGATGAATTTTTTTGTTGGAGGAGCTAAATTTGAGTGAATTTAGATGAAATTTACTTTTATTTTTTGGATTTTATATAAATTTTTAGTCAAATTGTAATAAAGGAATTTGAACCAACTTCGATTTTTTTGGATTTTGATTTTTTTTTGTTGGAGGAGCTAAATTTATGTGAATTTAGCTGAAATTTACTTCTATTTTTTTTTATTTCATATAAATTTTTAGTCAAATTGTAATAAAGGAATTTGAACCAACTTCGATTTTTATGGATTTTGCTAAATTTTTTTTTGGAGGAGCTAAATTTGAGTGAATTTAGATGAAATTTACTTCAATTTTTTGATTTTATATAAAATTTTAGTCAAATTGTAATAAAGTAATTTGAAACCACCATCGATTTTTTTGGATTTTGATGAATTTTTTTGTTGAAGGAGCAAAATTTGAGTGAATTTAGATGAAATTTACTTCAATATTTTTGGATTTTATATAAATTTTTTGTCAAATTGTAATAAAGGAATTTGAAACCACCTTCGATTTTTTTGGATTTTGATGAATTTTTTTGTTGGAGGTGCTAAATTTGAGTGAATTTAGATGAAATTTACTTCAATTTTTTTGGATTTTATATAAATTTTTAGTCAAATTGTAATAAAGGAAATTGAAACCAACTTCGATTTTTTTGGATTTTGATGATTTTTTTTGTTCGAGGAGCTAAATTTGAGTGAATTTAGATGAAATTTACTTTTATTTTTTGGATTTTATATAAATTTTTAGTCAAATTGTTATAAAGGAATTTGAACAAACTTCGATTTTTTTGGATTTTGCTGATTTTTTTGTTGGAGGAGCTAAATTTATGTGAATTTAGATGAAATTTACTGCAATTTTTTGATTTTATATAAATTTTTAGTCAAATTGTAATAAAGTAATTTGAAACCACCATCGATTTTTTTGGATTTTGATGATTTTTTTTGTTGAAGGAGCTAAATTTGAGTGAATTTTGATGAAATTTACTTTCATTTTTTTGGATTTTATATAAATTTTTAGTCAAATTGTAATAAAGGAGTTTGAAACCACCTTCGATTTTTTTGGATTTTGATGAATATTTTTGTTGGAGGAGCTAAATTTGAGTGAATTTAGATGAAATTTACTTTTATTTTTTGGATTTTATATAAATTTTTAGTCAAATTGTAATAAAGGAATTTGAACCAACTTCGATTTTTTTGGATTTTGATTTTTTTTTGTTGGAGGAGCTAAATTTATGTGAATTTAGCTGAAATTTACTTCTATTTTTTTTTATTTCATATAAATTTTTAGTCAAATTGTAATAAAGGAATTTGAACCAACTTCGATTTTTATGGATTTTGCTAAATTTTTTTTTGGAGGAGCTAAATTTGAGTGAATTTAGATGAAATTTACTTCAATTTTTTGATTTTATATAAATTTTTAGTCAAATTGTAATAAAGTAATTTGAAACCAACTTCGATTTTTTTGGATTTTGATAATTTTTTTTGTTCGAGGAGCTAAATTTGAGTGAATTTAGATGAAATTACTTTTATTTTTTGGATTTTATATAAATTTTTAGTCAAATTGTAATAAAGGAATTTGAACCAACTTCGATTTTTATGGATTTTGCTGAATTTTTTTGTTGGAGGAGCTAAATTTGAGTGAATTTAGATGAAATTTACTTCAATTTTTTGATTTTATATAAATTTTTAGTCAAATTGTAATAAAGTAATTTGAAACCAACTTCGATTTTTTTTGGATTTTGATGAATTTTTTTGTTGGAGGAGCTAAATTTGAGTGAATTTAGATGAAATTTACTTCTATTTTTTTTGATTTCATATAAATTTTTAGTCAAATTGTCATAAAGGAATTTGAATCAACTTCGATTTTTTGGATTTGGATAAATTTTTTTGTTGGAGGAGCTAAATTTGAGTGAATTTAGATGAAATTTACTTCTATTTTTTTGGATTTTATATAAATTTTTAGTCAAATTGTTATAAAGGAATTTGAAACCACCTTCGTTTTTTTGGATTTCGATGAATTTTTTTGTTGGAGGAGGTAAATTTGAATGAATTTAGATGAAATTTACTTCAATTTTTTTGGATTTTATATAAATTTTTAATCAAATTGTAATAAAGGAATTTGAAACCACCTTCGATTTTTTTGGATTTGGATGAATTTTTTTGTTGGAGGAGCTAAATTTGAGTGAATTTAGATGAAATTTACTTCTATTTTTTTTTATTTCATATAAATTTTTAGTCAAATTGTAATAAAGGAATTTGGACCAACGTCGATTTTTTTGGAATTTGATGATTTTGGTTGTTGGAGGAGTTAAATTTGAGTAAATTTAGATGAAATTTACTTTTATTTTTTTGGATTTTATATAAATTTTTAGTCAAATTGTAATAAAGGAATTTGAAACCACCTTCGATTTTTTTGGATTTTGATGAATTTTTTTGTTGGAGGTGCTAAATTTGAGTGAATTTAGATGAAATTTACTTCAATTTTTTTGGATTTTATATAAATTTTTAGTCAAATTGTAATAAAGGAAATTGAAACCAACTTCGATTTTTTTGGATTTTGATGATTTTTTTTGTTCGAGGAGCTAAATTTGAGTGAATTTAGATGAAATTTACTTTTATTTTTTGGATTTTATATAAATTTTTAGTCAAATTGTTATAAAGGAATTTGAACAAACTTCGATTTTTTTGGATTTTGCTGAATTTTTTTGTTGGAGGAGCTAAATTTATGTGAATTTAGATGAAATTTACTGCAATTTTTTGATTTTATATAAATTTTTAGTCAAATTGTAATAAAGTAATTTGAAACCACCATCGATTTTTTTGGATTTTGATGTTTTTTTTTGTTGAAGGAGCTAAATTTGAGTGAATTTTGATGAAATTTACTTTCATTTTTTTGGATTTTATATAAATTTTTAGTCAAATTGTAATAAAGGAATTTGAAACCACCTTCGATTTTTTTGGATTTGGATGATTTTTTTTGTTGGAGGAGCTAAATTTGAGTGAATTTAGATGAAATTTACTTCTATTTTTTTTATTTCATATAAATTTTTAGTCAAATTGTAATAAAGGAATTTGGACCAACGTCGATTTTTTTGGATTTTGATGATTTTGGTTGTTGGAGGAGTTAAATTTGAGTAAATTTAGATGAAATTTACTTTTATTTTTTTGGATTTTATATAAATTTTTAGTCAAATTGTAATAAAGGAATTTGAAACCACCTTCGATTTTTTTGGATTTTGATGAATTTTTTTGTTGGAGGAGCTAAATTTGAGTGAATTTAGATGAAATTTACTTTTATTTTTTGGATTTTATATAAATTTTTAGTCAAATTGTAATAAAGGAATTTGAACCAACTTCGATTTTTTTGGATTTTGATTTTTTTTTGTTGGAGGAGCTAAATTTATGTGAATTTAGATGAAATTTACTTCTATTTTTTTTTATTTCATATAAATTTTTAGTCAAATTGTAATAAAGGAATTTGAACCAACTTCGATTTTTTGGATTTCGATGAATTTTTTTGTTGGAGGAGGTAAATTTGAATGAATTTAGATGAAATTTACTTCAATTTTTTTGGATTTTATATAAATTTTTAATCAAATTGTAATAAAGGAATTTGAAACCACCTTCGATTTTTTTGGATTTGGATGAATTTTTTTGTTGGAGGAGCTAAATTTGAGTGAATTTAGATGAAATTTAATCTATTTTTTTTTATTTCATATAAATTTTTAGTCAAATTGTAATAAAGGAATTTGGACCAACGTCGATTTTTTAGGATTTTGATGAATTTTTTTGTTGGAAGAGCTAAATTTGAGTGAATTTAGATGAAATTTACTTCTATTTTTTTTGATTTCATATAAATTTTTAGTCAAATTGTCATAAAGGAATTTGAATCAACTTCGATTTTTTGGATTTGGATGAATTTTTTTGTTGGAGGAGCTAAATTTGAGTGAATTTAGATGAAATTTACTTCTATTTTTTTGGATTTTATATAAATGTTTAGTCAAATTGTTATAAAGGAATTTGAAACCACCTTCGTTTTTTTGGATTTCGATAAATTTTTTTGTTGGAGGAGGTAAATTTGAATGAATTTAGATGAAATTTACTTCAATTTTTTGATTTTATATAAATTTTTAGTCAAATTGTAATAAAGTAATTTGAAACCAACTTCGATTTTTTTTGGATTTTGATGAATTTTTTTGTTGGAGGAGCTAAATTTGAGTGAATTTAGATGAAATTTACTTCTATTTTTTTTGATTTCATATAAATTTTTAGTCAAATTGTCATAAAGGAATTTGAATCAACTTCGATTTTTTGGATTTGGATGAATTTTTTTGTTGGAGGAGCTAAATTTGAGTGAATTTAGATGAAATTTACTTCTATTTTTTTGGATTTTATATAAATTTTTAGTCAAATTGTTATAAAGGAATTTGAAACCACCTTCGTTTTTTTGGATTTCGATGAATTTTTTTGTTGGAGGAGGTAAATTTGAATGAATTTAGATGAAATTTACTTCAATTTTTTTGGATTTTATATAAATTTTTAATCAAATTGTAATAAAGGAATTTGAAACCACCTTCGATTTTTTTGGATTTGGATGAATTTTTTTGTTGGAGGAGCTAAATTTGAGTGAATTTAGATGAAATTTACTTCTATTTTTTTTTATTTCATATAAATTTTTAGTCAAATTGTAATAAAGGAATTTGGACCAACGTCGATTTTTTTGGAATTTGATGATTTTGGTTGTTGGAGGAGTTAAATTTGAGTAAATTTAGATGAAATTTACTTTTATTTTTTTGGATTTTATATAAATTTTTAGTCAAATTGTAATAAAGGAATTTGAAACCACCTTCGATTTTTTTTGATTTTGATGAATTTTTTTGTTGGAGGTGCTAAATTTGAGTGAATTTAGATGAAATTTACTTCAATTTTTTTGGATTTTATATAAATTTTTATTCAAATTGTAATAAAGGAAATTGAAACCAACTTCGATTTTTTTGGATTTTGATGATTTTTTTTGTTCGAGGAGCTAAATTTGAGTGAATTTAGATGAAATTTACTTTTATTTTTTGGATTTTATATAAATTTTTAGTCAAATTGTTATAAAGGAATTTGAACAAAATTCGATTTTTTTGGATTTTGCTGAATTTTTTTGTTGGAGGAGCTAAATTTATGTGAATTTAGATGAAATTTACTGCAATTTTTTGATTTTATATAAATTTTTAGTCAAATTGTAATAAAGTAATTTGAAACCACCATCGATTTTTTTGGATTTTGATGATTTTTTTTGTTGAAGGAGCTAAATTTGAGTGAATTTTGATGAAATTTACTTTCATTTTTTTGGATTTTATATAAATTTTTAGTCAAATTGTAATAAAGGAATTTGAAACCACCTTCGATTTTTTTGGATTTGGATGAATTTTTTTGTTGGAGGAGCTAAATTTGAGTGAATTTAGATGAAATTTACTTCTATTTTTTTTATTTCATATAAATTTTTAGTCAAATTGTAATAAAGGAATTTGGACCAACGTCGATTTTTTTGGATTTTGATGATTTTGGTTGTTGGAGGAGTTAAATTTGAGTGAATTTAGATGAAATTTACTTTTATTTTTTTGGATTTTATATAAATTTTTATTCAAATTGTTATAAAGGAATTTGAAACCACCTTCGATTTTTTTGGAATTTGATGAATTTTTTTGTTGGAGGAGCTAAATTTGAGTGAATTTAGATGAAATTTACTTCAATTTTTTGATTTTATATAAATTTTTAGTCAAATTGTAATAAAGGAAATTGAAACCAACTTCGATTTTTTTGGATTTTGATGATTTTTTTTGTTCGAGGAGCTAAATTTGAGTGAATTTAGATGAAATTTACTTTTATTTTTTGGATTTTATATAAATTTTTAGTCAAATTGTTATAAAGGAATTTGAACAAACTTCGATTTTTTTGGATTTTGCTGAATTTTTTTGTTGGAGGAGCTAAATTTATGTGAATTTAGATGAAATTTACTGCAATTTTTTGATTTTATATAAATTTTTAGTCAAATTGTAATAAAGTAATTTGAAACCACCATCGATTTTTTTGGATTTTGATGTTTTTTTTTGTTGAAGGAGCTAAATTTGAGTGAATTTTGATGAAATTTACTTTCATTTTTTTGGATTTTATATAAATTTTTAGTCAAATTGTAATAAAGGAATTTGAAACCACCTTCGATTTTTTTGGATTTGGATGATTTTTTTTGTTGGAGGAGCTAAATTTGAGTGAATTTAGATGAAATTTACTTCTATTTTTTTTATTTCATATAAATTTTTAGTCAAATTGTAATAAAGGAATTTGGACCAACGTCGATTTTTTTGGATTTTGATGATTTTGGTTGTTGGAGGAGTTAAATTTGAGTAAATTTAGATGAAATTTACTTTTATTTTTTTGGATTTTATATAAATTTTTAGTCAAATTGTAATAAAGGAATTTGAAACCACCTTCGATTTTTTTGGATTTTGATGAATTTTTTTGTTGGAGGAGCTAAATTTGAGTGAATTTAGATGAAATTTACTTTTATTTTTTGGATTTTATATAAATTTTTAGTCAAATTGTAATAAAGGAATTTGAACCAACTTCGATTTTTTTGGATTTTGATTTTTTTTTGTTGGAGGAGCTAAATTTATGTGAATTTAGATGAAATTTACTTCTATTTTTTTTTATTTCATATAAATTTTTAGTCAAATTGTAATAAAGGAATTTGAACCAACTTCGATTTTTTGGATTTCGATGAATTTTTTTGTTGGAGGAGGTAAATTTGAATGAATTTAGATGAAATTTACTTCAATTTTTTTGGATTTTATATAAATTTTTAATCAAATTGTAATAAAGGAATTTGAAACCACCTTCGATTTTTTTGGATTTGGATGAATTTTTTTGTTGGAGGAGCTAAATTTGAGTGAATTTAGATGAAATTTAATCTATTTTTTTTTATTTCATATAAATTTTTAGTCAAATTGTAATAAAGGAATTTGGACCAACGTCGATTTTTTAGGATTTTGATGAATTTTTTTGTTGGAAGAGCTAAATTTGAGTGAATTTAGATGAAATTTACTTCTATTTTTTTTGATTTCATATAAATTTTTAGTCAAATTGTCATAAAGGAATTTGAATCAACTTCGATTTTTTGGATTTGGATGAATTTTTTTGTTGGAGGAGCTAAATTTGAGTGAATTTAGATGAAATTTACTTCTATTTTTTTGGATTTTATATAAATGTTTAGTCAAATTGTTATAAAGGAATTTGAAACCACCTTCGTTTTTTTGGATTTCGATAAATTTTTTTGTTGGAGGAGGTAAATTTGAATGAATTTAGATGAAATTTACTTCAATTTTTTGATTTTATATAAATTTTTAGTCAAATTGTAATAAAGTAATTTGAAACCAACTTCGATTTTTTTTGGATTTTGATGAATTTTTTTGTTGGAGGAGCTAAATTTGAGTGAATTTAGATGAAATTTACTTCTATTTTTTTTGATTTCATATAAATTTTTAGTCAAATTGTCATAATGGAATTTGAATCAACTTCGATTTTTTGGATTTGGATGAATTTTTTTGTTGGAGGAGCTAAATTTGAGTGAATTTAGATGAAATTTACTTCTATTTTTTTGGATTTTATATAAATTTTTAGTCAAATTGTTATAAAGGAATTTGAAACCACCTTCGTTTTTTTGGATTTCGATAAATTTTTTTGTTGGAGGAGGTAAATTTGAATGAATTTAGATGAAATTTACTTCAATTTTTTTGGATTTTATATAAATTTTTAGTCAAATTGTAATAAAGGAATTTGAAACCACCTTCGATTTTTTTGGATTTGGATGAATTTTTTTGTTGGAGGAGCTAAATTTGAGTGAATTTAGATGAAATTTACTTCTATTTTTTTTTATTTCATATAAATTTTTAGTCAAATTGTAATAAAGGAATTTGGACCAACGTCGATTTTTTTGGAATTTGATGATTTTGGTTGTTGGAGGAGTTAAATTTGAGTAAATTTAGATGAAATTTACTTTTATTTTTTTGGATTTTATATAAATTTTTAGTCAAATTGTAATAAAGGAATTTGAAACCACCTTCGATTTTTTTTGATTTTGATGAATTTTTTTGTTGGAGGTGCTAAATTTGAGTGAATTTAGATGAAATTTACTTCAATTTTTTTGGATTTTATATAAATTTTTATTCAAATTGTAATAAAGGAAATTGAAACCAACTTCGATTTTTTTGGATTTTGATGATTTTTTTTGTTCGAGGAGCTAAATTTGAGTGAATTTAGATGAAATTTACTTTTATTTTTTGGATTTTATATAAATTTTTAGTCAAATTGTTATAAAGGAATTTGAACAAAATTCGATTTTTTTGGATTTTGCTGAATTTTTTTGTTGGAGGAGCTAAATTTATGTGAATTTAGATGAAATTTACTGCAATTTTTTGATTTTATATAAATTTTTAGTCAAATTGTAATAAAGTAATTTGAAACCACCATCGATTTTTTTGGATTTTGATGATTTTTTTTGTTGAAGGAGCTAAATTTGAGTGAATTTTGATGAAATTTACTTTCATTTTTTTGGATTTTATATAAATTTTTAGTCAAATTGTAATAAAGGAATTTGAAACCACCTTCGATTTTTTTGGATTTGGATGAATTTTTTTGTTGGAGGAGCTAAATTTGAGTGAATTTAGATGAAATTTACTTCTATTTTTTTTATTTCATATAAATTTTTAGTCAAATTGTAATAAAGGAATTTGGACCAACGTCGATTTTTTTGGATTTTGATGATTTTGGTTGTTGGAGGAGTTAAATTTGAGTGAATTTAGATGAAATTTACTTTTATTTTTTTGGATTTTATATAAATTTTTATTCAAATTGTTATAAAGGAATTTGAAACCACCTTCGATTTTTTTGGAATTTGATGAATTTTTTTGTTGGAGGAGCTAAATTTGAGTGAATTTAGATGAAATTTACTTCAATTTTTTGATTTTATATAAATTTTTAGTCAAATTGTAATAAAGTAATTTGAAACCACCATCGATTTTTTTGGATTTTGATGAATTTTTTTGTTGGAGGAGCTAAATTTGAGTGAATTTAGATGAAATTTACTTCTATTTTTTTTGATTTCATATAAATTTTTAGTCAAATTGTCATAAAGGAATTTGAATCAACTTCGATTTTTTGGATTTGGATGAATTTTTTTGTTGGAGGAGCTAAATTTGAGTGATTTTAGATGAAATTTACTTCTATTTTTTTGGATTTTATATAAATTTTTAGTCAAATTGTTATAAAGGAATTTGAAACCACCTTCGTTTTTTTGGATTTCGATAAATTTTTTTGTTGGAGGAGGTAAATTTGAATGAATTTAGATGAAATTTACTTCAATTTTTTTGGATTTTATATAAATTTTTAGTCAAATTGTAATAAAGGAATTTGAAACCACCTTCGATTTTTTTGGATTTGGATGAATTTTTTTGTTGGAGGAGCTAAATTTGAGTGAATTTAGATGAAATTTACTTCTATTTTTTTTGATTTCATATAAATTTTTAGTCAAATTGTAATAAAGGAATTTGAACCAACTTCGATTTTTTTGGATTTTGATGATTTTGGCTGTTGGAGGAGTTAAATTTGAGTAAATTTAGAAGAAATTAACAGCTTTTTTTGGAATTTATATAAATTTTTAGTTAAATTGTAATAAAGGAAATTGAAACCAACTTCGATTTTTTTGGATTTTGATGAGTTTTTTTGATGGAGGAGTTAAATTTGAGTGAATTTAGATGAAACTTACTTCTATTTTTTTTGATTTCATATAAATTTTTAGTCAAATTGTAATAAAGGAATTTGAAACCAACTTCGATTTTTTGGATTTGGATGAATTTTTTTGTTGGAGGATCTAAATTTGAGTGAATTTAGATGAAATTTACTTCTATTTTTTTGGATTTTATATAAATTTTTAGTCAAATTGTTATAAAGGAATTTGAACCAACTTCGATTTTTTTGGATTTTGCTGAATTATTTTGTTGGAGGAGCTAAATTTGAGTGAATTTAGATGAAATTTACTTCTATTTTTTTTTTCATATAAATTTTTAGACAAATTGTAATAAAGGAATTTGAACCAACGTCGATTTTTTTGGATTTTGATGAATTTTTTTGTTGGAGGAGCTAAATTTGAGTGAATTTAGATGAAATTTACTTTCATTTTTTTGGATTTTATATAAATTTTTAGTCAAATTGTAATAAAGGAAATTGAAACCAACTTCGATTTTTTTGGATTTTGATGAATTTTTTTGTTGGAGGAGCTAAATTTGAGTGAATTTAGATGAAATTTACTTCAATTTTTTGATTTTATATCAATTTTTAGTCAAATTGTTATAAAGGAATTTGAAACCACCTTCGATTTTTTTGGATTTTGATGAATATTTTTGTTGGAGGAGCTAAATTTGAGTGAATTTAGATGAAATTTACTTCAATTTTTTTGGATTTTATATAAATTTTTTGTCAAATTGTAATAAAGGAAATTGAAACCAACTTCGATTTTTTTGGATTTTGATGAATTTTTTTGTTGGAGGAGCTAAATTTGAGTGAATTTAGATGAAATTTACTATTATTTTTTTGGATTTTATATAAATTTTTAGTCAAATTGTAATAAAGGAATTTGAAACCACCTTCGATTTTTTTGGATTTTGATGAATATTTTTGTTGGAGGAGCTAAATTTGAGTGAATTTAGATGAAATTTACTTCAATTTTTTTGGATTTTATATAAATTTTTAGTTAAATTGTAATAAAGGTAATTGATACCAACTTCGATTTTTTTGGATTTTGATGAATTTTTTTGTTGGAGGAGCTAAATTTGAGTGAATTTAGATGAAATTTACTTCTATTTTTTTTGATTTCATATAAATTTTTAGTCAAATTGTAATAAAGGAATTTGAACCAACTTCGATTTTTATGGATTTTGCTGAATTTTTTTTTGGAGGAGCTAAATTTGAGTGAATTTAGATGAAATTTACTTCAATTTTTTGATTTTATATAAATTTTTAGTCAAATTGTCATAAAGGAATTTGAATCAACTTCGATTTTTTGGATTTGGATGAATTTTTTTGTTGGAGGAGCTAAATTTGAGTGATTTTAGATGAAATTTACTTCTATTTTTTTGGATTTTATATAAATTTTTAGTCAAATTGTTATAAAGGAATTTGAAACCACCTTCGTTTTTTTGGATTTCGATAAATTTTTTTGTTGGAGGAGGTAAATTTGAATGAATTTAGATGAAATTTACTTCAATTTTTTTGGATTTTATATAAATTTTTAGTCAAATTGTAATAAAGGAATTTGAAACCACCTTCGATTTTTTTGGATTTGGATGATTTTGGCTGTTGGAGGAGTTAAATTTGAGTAAATTTAGATGAAATTTACTTCAATTTTTTTTTATTGTTACGTCCTGAAGGGACTGTTGCGAACCACCCCGAGCGGTTAGGGTGATCAGCAGGGTTCGCTGCTCGGTCAAGGTGCTAAAGCACGCCTTGACTATACTCGCGGGGAAGTGAGGAAGGTGAAAAGGAGTAAAATCAATAATACTCAGGATTTAAGGAAGAAACAACAAAGTAAAATATATTCTTTAGTAAAAGATAAATGTAATTGTTAGACATACCCTAGGGACAGCGCTCCGTCCCTGTTATCGCAGTGCGCTCGGGTTTCGGCTCGCTTGCCGAATATCGCTTCGTACAGGAGGTCGCTCAACTTAGCGCAGGTCGTGGTCGCTCGCTCTGTGCTCTCGGGTAGCACACGGAAGTCGGCGCAACTGAAGACCGTCGAATCGCACTGTCTCTAATCGTCTCTTATTCTACGCGTTCCTACGCCGAACACGAGTGACGCGCAGGGGCTCTCCCGGCTATGCCGTTCGCGGTATGTTGGATGGAGTTACCCTTGCACGGTTTATTGACGGCCGAACGTATTTCGCGGACTAGACGCTATGACGTGATCGCGGCTTCTTGACGGCTCTCTGGCTCGTCCTGACTTCCTAAGTCGAGTTCCCGAATAAGAATGATTTTTTCGCGGTGCGCGATCGCGGTCTCACCTCGGACGATCCCTACGAACGGGGATAACTGCCCCGTCGGCAGCTGTCGCTTGCTTAACCCCTTCCTCGATTATTGAGAAATAATCGGGGCCCGGGCTGAGCGCGGTCGTTGTCCCCGACGCTCGCTTCACGTTTTGTCACAACGTGACCGACACGCGCGAGGCGATTCCGCTGAATCGCCTTAGGAAAAACACGCGAGGACAGTCAGCACGGAATGGACCTGAAGGGCCCATGTAACACCTCCCCACCTAGACACGAAATGGTCTCGCGAGGCTGTTTCGTCGTCAACCCGTGTGAAGCTGTCGTCGCGTGCGCTTTCCTCGCGGCTTAAAACTATATATGTAGGCGCAACTAAAATTAAGGGATCGCAAGGGGATTACAATAAATGATTCTTAATTAGAGACAAACCAAAACCCATATATTGTTACGAAATTGAATAATTGAATATAATAATAAAAGAAAAGCTCGATGTAATAATATAAGCAAAGGGGTACTGGATATAATTATACGGACAAGGGGAAAATACTATAATAGTCATAATAAAAGGGGAGGGGGCGGGGGTTTGGGCGTTGCCGATGGTGGTAGCGATCGTGGTGCCGGGTGACGCTCTAGTGTGAGGGGTGGTGCTCCCTTATTCTGCGCCGGCCGGGACAATCCATGGGATGTCCCTGGGCTTCGGCGCCTCCAAGGGCCGGGGTGCCTCTAGCACTGGAAATGCCGGCAGGTGTCTCGGGTTTGCATCCAATACTGCTCGGATGCAACCCGTGCAGTTGTTCGGAGATGTCCATCTCAAGTGCCTGGCCCGGCATCTCACGCACTTGGTGAGGTCGATGGCCCGCTGTTCTATTGCGAGCCAGTGAATCGGGGCCCGCCTGTATTCCTTGAAATCCTCGGGGGGGTTCATCCACGCACAAGCGTCGCACAACACCCGCGTCTTGTGGAACTGGTGCACCCATACCTTGCCCTCTCCATCTATGGTATTCGCTGGTCTTATGCAGACTCGTCTTTCGAACGGGGCGTGTAGGTGCCGGGGCAGCACCACTTCGGCGAGAAATGTTCGCGGATACTTCTCGTCATTGAATTTCGCGTACATTTTGTTCTTATCGTAGATTGAAGCCGTGAAAATTCGTACTGACTGTCCGCGCTTGTCTTAATTGCTAACTTATATGCTAATGTCCCTACCATCGAATTTTCGCAGCAGAGCGCCTCGTGGGGATTGATTCTTAGAGCTAAAGCGCGGGTGTTTCTGCTGCTATCAGCGAGGTACTTCTTAGAATACGTCAAAGTACGGCTCGGTGCCCGCGAAACTTCGCGATTGTTCCACGTCGGCTCTATATCCTGTCCTCGTGGATTGTATAACGGGTAGGTCTGGAGGAAAAGATGTAATTGCTAGGGGACGGGGTCTTGAAATTATTGGAGGGGCGGGTCGGTGTGGCGTCATTTCAATATTAACCTTTGTCTCTTTCCTTAAGGGCTCCCGATGTTGATTTTGACGTGCCCTAAAGGCACAGTATCCGATCCAGATAATGAGGATGATTACGATAGTGCCTCCTAATCCTGGTAGTCCATAGGTTACATATGTCGATAAATTTTCTGTCCGATGATGTGTTGCTATTTCTCTTGCTTGTCTCTCTATGTCGTCCAGTGCGATTGCATTAGCTTTCGCATGGGAATCTTGAAGGGTTCTTTGAGGTTCCTTTTGTTGATAGTCCGTTAAAATTTTTACATGATGTTCCGTGAGGGTTGGTAGAATTTCCGAAATGTTGATGCCAATAGATGGTTTGTAGATGGTTGTTAATTCGTCGGTGTCCACTCCAGTTGCCCAAATCTGGTCTGTCCCGATTTTGGCCTCACAATCTCTCCTCAGTTGTAATATTCCTGCCCCCTGTAGCACTTCATATCCGGCTGCGTGCTTATTGCATCGAACCTGCAGTGCCAGGGTGTCCTTAACGGAATATATCCAGGTGTTGGGTGCGATCAACTTCTTCAGGTATGTTCGGCCTCCGGGAAGAACTTGAATATTGCAGCTAGACCACTTGATGTTTTGAGGTTTTAATAGGGCGTTCGTTTCGCAAGTTGGTGCTTTTTCCAAATCTTGGAGTGGTACGCTGAGTTCACACATGTACATCCGGGGGTGTTTCCTGCATCCCATGATGTAGTTCTCGTCGGGCATGAAGTATTGAGAGTTGATTTGGTTGATTGCTAAATATGCCGTTCTTGGTTTTATGAAGATAGGGGTAGAGACATTGGTCGATATTGCTTGAAATGAAGGGCAGGGTTGAAGGTAATAAAGGTCGAAGGGATTTTGATCTAATAAAGGGATGTCGAGTGACAAGATAATTCGGCCATGTGAATAAACTACGTTTAATTTGGTCACCCCTTGTAGCTGTTCGGAATTCAATTCTTCTGGGGTCAGCGGGAATTCGTACGGAGTGGTTCTGCGAATTCGTTCGCAAGTCTGCGCTAGCTGGGCAGGTGAAAGAACGGCCGGATGTAAGATACCAAGTTTCGCGAACGTGAGCGCGTCCGTAATTACAATTAAGGGGGTAGACACGGGTAATGCAGCGCGCTGTATACCGACACAATCTGGCCCAAAACATGGGTTTAGTAGGATACGTTGTTTGTCATTATATGAGCGAATTTTGGGCTGGGCGAGGTCTTATTCGAAAGAGGAAGGTTCAGTACAACACGCTCTGGCCATGGTTCGACGAGATTTTGTTGATATGTAATAATATGAGTGACCAAAGTAGAGAAAAAATGGAGAAAATACACTCGCAGATTTCAAGTATTTTTAGGTCACTATAAGAGTTTTGTGACTCAAACGATGTCCAGAGCGTGTTGCATTGAACCTTCCTCTTTCGAATGAGACCTCGCCCAGCCCAAAATTCGCTCATATAATGACAAACAACGTATCCTCGTGACTGCATTCCCAAATCAGAGTTACGCCATATTGACGATAATACAGAGCAAGTCACGTGACAAATTTAGTTGAGCTAGTGCACACGAGATGGCGCCTACACGGGAGGACTGCCAACGTGGAATCATAGCAAATTGAAGTGTTAGCTGGATACACGAGCCACAGTAAAAGCGTGATGCTGTCAATGCATGCATTTTCGAACGATTCTAGGTTACGTTATATGCATTTTAGGCATACATTGACTAGAAACTGCTGGGAACGAATACATTTACTAAAGCTTTTACCGTAACACATACCTCACATGAAATCGCTGTCGTACTTATTTAATAATTGAGACAGTTAGGGCAAAACGGAATAACCTGCAAATAAATTTTTCCTATTGTACATTGATGGCTTAGCGCACACATTGTATGTCCAGTTTTAACGTTTTTGAGAAAAAAGGTTCAAACATTCAATGGTACTTTATAATTAAATATAAATACTTGTTGCATTATATATATAATGTGTAATTAGTAGTATAAGTTAGAATCTGCAAAATTACAATAATAATTTGATAATAATACTTGGAAGATGGACATGCTACATGTAACCAAGTACAGAGGAGGACATACTAGGATAAAGCCACCAGTAGTCGACCATGTATCAGTAGTCGACCACTTTCAGAAAACATGAAAAATGAGGTTTTTAGAAGTGACGATCTTTTGAACAAAGTGCAGTTTTCGAACTGCACTATAACTGCACTCTGTTCAAAAGATTGTCACTTTTAAAAACCTTATTTTTCATGTTTTTCTGAAAATGGTCGACTACTGGTGGCTTTACCCTATACTGAATGATATTATATAAAAATGAATGAAAGGAATAATACTGGAAATAATCTTACTTCAATATGATATTTAGGGACATACAATAAACAAAAATATTATTTTTGATAAATTTATAAAAAAGATAAAAATGTGATTTTATACAGCAGAAAGACACAGTCAAGCACTATTTGTTGCATATAAAACCTCAAATTTTATAAAAAGTGGACCTACAATATGTGTGCAGTAAGCCATCGATATAATTAGTAGAGCCTATTGGAATACGTTATTGCTGCTAACTCAATTTCGTAAATAATGTGGGTTAGTTGGTTGTTGCGCTCACTGCTTCAATTATATGGCAAAATATCAGAGATGAGCATTACTTAAATAACCCCTGACAATTTGTATTTAAAGCGTTATCATTGAATTAATTAATCATGGGGAATTCAATTGTCGGCCACGAATAATTTTCTCGTGTTTATTCGTACTTTCTCGACTAAATATATGACTCTTGACTAGGGTTGCCACTCGTACATTAAAACAAAGTATCTTACGTTATTATAGGTAAATGTACTCTATACTTTTGAATAACAATAAAGTACCTACGCGAAAGTAACGCAATATTATTATCTTCTATCTGTTCCTGCCACTTTAGCATTTATTCAGAGAGTTTTCTCTGTCATGAATGTGAAGTGGCGGGATGAAAGAAACAAGGCCTCTCTCAATCTAATAAAAATCAAATTATTTATCTATTTTAATATGAATATTGAGTGCTATGATGCCATTGAGATATTTCAAAATAATAAAAATTTACTCTGTAATTCTAAAAGCAATGGAAAATATGTTTGGAAGAAATAAAAACTAATAAGATTCAAATGTACTTTTAATTTGTTGAGCGTACTTTTTTGTATACCCCACGAAAGCAAATGTACGTTATTTTTCTGCAAAAAAGGTGGCAACCCTACTCTCGACTAGAGTAGGAATAAATACGAGAAAATTATTCATTGCCGACGGATGAAAGACCTTGGAATATAGAAATTATTACATTTTTTTATTAAAAAAATTTATATATTTTAGTACATTCTTAAAAATAGAAATAATTGTTTACTCCTCTTCCTCCTCTTCCTCCTCTTCTTCCTCTTCCTCCTCTTCCTCCTCTTCCTCCTCTTCTTCCTCTTCCTCCTCTTCCTGCTCTTCCTCCTCTTCCTCCTCTGCCTCCTCTTTCCTGCTCATACTCCAGCCTTCTCATTTGTCTCCTCATCTCAGTGTACTGTAATATGAAAAATAAACATAAATCTTATGTCAATTACTGCAATAATGTCTAGACATTTTCATACTTTCATGAGAATGTAAGAAATGTTTGCGTGAGATCGCCTACGTATCTACATACTTGTCTTCTATACTGGATGGCCATTTCCATCCAGTTGATTTCTTCTCTTCGCGGACTCCGTCGTCGAGACGAACTCCGTCGCGAGGAAGACCGCGGCGTGGGCGCTCTCCGTGAGGACGGAGTCCTCTCTCTTCGCGGACTCCGTCGCGAGGACGGCCGCGGCGTGGGCGCTCTCCGTGAGGACGGAGTCCTCTCTCTTCGCGGACTCCGTCGTTGAGACGGACTCCGTCCCCGCGACGGAGTTCGTTCTCTTTCTCCCTCCAGATTCTGCGACCCTGCATTGCTTGCCATCTAAAAGCGAATCGAAGAAACAGTGAAATTATTGAAATAGATTTGAAAGTGCAGTAGAAGAGTAAACGTTTATCAATTCGGTACATTCGGGTGCAATATAGGCTTTCTTTAGCCAAGATTTAGCGCAGGAGAGAAATCTTCATGTTTTTAAATGCTTGAATTTCCAATTTTGAATGCGTTGAAATTCAAACATTTCCAAAATTTGTAATTATGAGGTTATCAAGGTTCAAAATATCTGTAATTGAAGGCTCGGATACAATCCGGGGACTAGCGCTCGAAAATGCGAAAAAGTATTGTCCTAACGTTAGAAAAATTTGGAAAATTAAATTTTGTTAAACCGGATTTTAAAAAATATGGTGTTGTAAAGCTCGTCACGGCACACATTTTTTCTTTTTACAGTTTCTTCATCGAAGTATTGGATATTCATCATTAGTATTGGAGATAAAAATTATAAACCAAACAAATTTCTTCGACCAAAGTCAATATCTTTTTAATATAAATTGCGATAACTTGAGTAAATATTAACGAATCGTTATGAGACTTGAAACATAAAACTCGGAAAATTCTAGCAAAGCCGTAAAATATATGCACAAAACTCTTATATTAAGAAATGTAATAATATTTCATTAAAAATTAATACTGGATATAACCCATGTTTTTCATCGTTCGTCGTTAAAAAGTATCGAGGAAATTTTTACGTGCATGTAACTTGCAGCGCCAAAGTTTTTCCTTGATATACAAAGAAGATTTTCACAAATTTTCACACTGAATAATAAATAATTGTAGAATATATGGCACTGTATATAAATCCCGCGCGGCACCAACAGTCAACGCGAGTGCTAAAACTGCTAAGTATAGAGCATTATACGCGGCTGCTGACTGTTGGTGGCCCGCGAGATTTGTATATATCGTCATATTTTCTACGATTATTTATTAATTAGTGTGAGAATTGGTGAAAATCTTCTTTATACATTAAGAAACACTTTGTCGCTGCAAGTTACATGTACCTCAAAATTGCCTTCATACTTTTTAACGGCGAACGTTGGAAAACATGGGGTATGTCCAGTATTCATTTCTAATGAAATATTATTACTTTTTTTTAACATAAGGATTTTGTGCATACATTTTATAGCTTCGCTACAGTTTTCCGAGATTTATGTTTCAAGTCTCATAACGATCCGTTAATATTTATTCGAGTTATCGCAATTTATGTTTAAAAAATATTGACTTTGGTGGAAGAAATTTGTTGGTTTATAATTTTCATCTCGAATACTAAGTAATGATTCGATAAAGAAACTGTAAAAAGAAAAATGTGTGTCGTAACGAGCTCTACAACACTATATTTTTTAAAATTCAGGTTAATAACATTTAATTTTCCAATCTTTCTTAGCGTTTGGACAATACTCTTTCGCATTTTCGAGCGCTAGTCTCCTTATTGCATCCGAGCCTTCAATTTTAAAATTTCCGATTTTTCCACTTCTGATGTTTAGAAACAGTCTAATTTTCATCACTTGTTTTCAGTTTCAACTAAAGGAAACCTAAATTCCACCCGAATGTATATACCTTTTCTAGACATTTCGCGGGTAAATTATAACATAACTTTGTTATTCTACGCGATAATGAATACACGAATCTCTGAGCGTGAAGCTGCGTATCGACATTGCGACGATGCCGCGCGAGGCACGGTTCGCGGAATGGAGAGTCTGGAGTCTACCTCGATCATGATCACTTTGCGAGGCAGGCTATTTCGACAGTCTCGCGCTCCATCCAGCATGATATTTGCGTCGCCCGAGCTAGCGATTTTTGATCTGGAGGCCGCGAGGCACCTGTGAGCACGTCAAAAAATCGACGGCTGATGCCTCGTAAAATGATCATGGTCGAGGTAGTCTCCAGACTCTCCACTCCGCGAATGATGTGCCATGCGAGGCAGTCCCGCAATGGCGATACGCAGCTTGAGAAACACGCGGACACTCAAACAATCACACTTCACACGATAGATTTTGCACAAAAAGTTACAACAATACTATGACGGTAATCGGAAACTTTACCCGGAATATGTCTAAATACAGTATTGGGTTGGAAGTAAAATGTAGATGTCAGTTATTATGAAAGTGGCGTCGTGCCAAATTTAAAAAAAAAAGAAATTGAACTTTACGTTTAGCATGTATCACGTTGATATAATACGTAAAAAAATAAGTGAAATGTAACAAACGAAAATTTTGGACTTGGACCACTTTCATAATAACCGGCACATATAGTGAAAAAGACAGGGATAGTAAGCGCGAAAGTACTTACGGTCTTTACTGCTCGACAGTCGCTTTTTTTCTGACGATCGAGCCTTTGCTACCCTCGAGGGTGGGTCAGGGCCCAAACTGCCTTTCTCACTCCCTCAAGATTTTGTATTTCACTCGCACCAAGGCCGGAGCGGGGCGTCATCGGCCCGCGTAAAAGTTCGAATGCGCAAAGGTTTGAAAATGTGGCGCGTGTCCGCGCATACTTGCGGGGTGTTCCTTCATCACCGTCAGGCAAATGGGAAAGGATAATGGTAGAACGAAATATGAATCCTTCGCTAATGAAATCAGTGATACGTCAACAGTATATGCACAGGATAATAAAAAATTCTTTCCTGTGCACATTTCTGTGCACCAAACAGTATTCCCGGAAGTACATATTCTACGTAAATGTATGAGCATACCACCAAACCTAATGAGAAAGAGAGGAACAGGACGCGTATATTCGTCCCTTTCCCACTATCTTCTGTTTAGCCTCTCAGCATCTGTAAACAATGCAGCGACGACGCTAGCTGATCAGTTTCTTGTCGTTTGCACTACAGTGAAGACGCAGAAAGCAATCGGGCTTTTATTTGATGCGCGGATATCGATATATGGAATATTCATAATTTGTGAATTGTTCCATTTCCGCGTGGTTCGTTACTGTAGTGTTGATAAGTGTGTGTGACCATTCACGTTCATCATTGCCATGGAATCAAAGAAGGAAGCCGCAGATGCAAAAAATAAACGCTATTTGGGGGATGGTACAAAACGGAAGCAGCCTAAGTTATTTGCAAAGCGTTTGTCGAAAAATAGAAAGCGTCGAGAAATGTAAGTTACGTGTTATGGTACAGATTTGTATGAAGTCACAGTTTGAGATGTAGTAGTAGCACGGTATTTTATTGTGTATAATACAGTATTATTCATATTCTTCAAATATGTATATCAACAGCTATCTTTGACGCTTTACGTACACATATTCTATGCTATGCGCATCGCAACGCATGTCATTACTTTACCCCTCTTGCCCCACTCATTCTATTCCAATTTGTATGTTCATCAGTATTTAATTAATTAATAACCCGATTTATACCGTGTTTGGACTCATTTTCATGTGAAAAACATCAGCAGCGCGTTCCTGCAACTTTCATGCCGATGAGACGAAACGTAGAAATTTTAAACTTCGTTATATGTGTTATACAAATTATGCACGTTTTATTAGCATAAAACTTTCAAACTATACGCGTTTCGTTAGATATGCTTCCTTTATAATACAGTTGCGACTATTTCAATAGTTGTACGTAGTTTCGAATGGATAAAATATACACATTAGATTTTATTTATGTGATGTAGAAGATAATGTTTAAAATTAGCAAACAGTCATCGATGATTCGCGATTCGATGTTCAGCATAATGCATATGTAGTTACTTGTTGAATACGAAATACACAGTACTTTTTCTTCTGTCGAATTTTGTCCGCAATATATACGTCCATGTGTACCTTCAACGAAATTTTTTCATTGAAAAGCGCAGTCTTCGAAACATTCTCCAGGCCTCACTGGCAACCTTTGTCCCAGCCCGGGCCATGTTTACGACATCTCAAGTACCCTGCAGTTGTGGATACTACTACGCGAAAAGAGAATTCTATTCCGTAGAAAGATATTTTCACACAGTACATTTTCTCGTGCACGTTACACGATGTAATATCTGTTTCGACCAAAAATTGTCGACATTGTATCATGTTTGGTCTCATCACAATCAGGAAAATGTTATGAATATTTGAAAGAAATGTTTATGCAGAAAAAATTAAAATTAAAAAAGTTGAGCCATTATTGGTATTGAAAAATTGTGGTAATGGTATAGATAGAGGGCAACCTCACGGATTTTGAGGACCTTGAAATATGTTGTCAAGGACGTCATTCTGAACAACTTTTTCTTCTAAACTTTTTGGTAATTATTTAGAAGTTTTCCATCCTCACCGATTTCAATGATTTTTGGATATGTTATCAAGATCAAGATTTTGAACAACTTTTTCCTATACATGTTACCGTCGCACGGCAGTAGTTTCCGAGATATTCGCACAGAACATCGCCGAACGCTGTGCTGCTACGAACGCGTACGTATAGGTAGAATACAATGTCGACCTTTCGGTTGATTTATTCCGACGCAACGGACACAGCGATCAACTTGAGGTGGTTGGTCATCTGGGGGATGTGTTTATCCCTGTCTCCATACACCTCGGGGCGCAAAGCGCCCCGAGGTAGATAGGCTCATGGTAATGTGATTGAAAAAATTACATTCTTTTTGAAAAAAATTACTTTCTTTTTTAATCACATTCCCACGTGCTATCCACCTCGCGAAGCGCCCCGAGGTGTCTAGAGACAAATATAAACACATCCCCCCCGATGACCAACCACCTCAAGTTGATCGCTGTGTCCGTTGCGTCGGAATAAATGAATAGAAGTTTGTCCCAAATATCTCGGAAACCAAGGTCGACCGCCAAAAAGTTTAGAGGAAAAAGTTGTTCAGAATGACGTCCTTGACAACATATTTCAAGGTCCTCAAAATCCGTGAGGTTGCCCTCTATCTATACCATTACCACAATTTTTCAATATCAAAATTGTTGCGTATCTGCAGGGTTGCCAGCAACATTATGCAGAACCGATTATTTAGCGGAGAGGAACACCTACAGGAGTGGTGGTAACGCGTACGTGATGACGATCGCTGACGCACACATTACTACCACTCCTGTAAGTGTACCCCCTCCGCTAAATAACGTTGTGGCTCTGTATTAGCAGATCGAGGCGCTGACTTTATTTCTCGGCTGCTACGACCCCCGCTCTGTCCTTCTCTTTTACGACCCATTGACAGCGACAAAGTAACCGCGAGCATCGGAGAATTCTGTTCGCTGAATACCTATACCTATATCGTACAAATTCAATTTCGAACCGAGGGTCGCCTTTTATTACTTACCAACTACTCCAATAAGTGAAAATTGTTTAATATACATATTCCTGTTTGGTATCAGTTCCATCGAACATAATAGTACAAATTTTTTTTATGAATGAGGTATTGGAAGCGATGTCAAGGTCATGTTAGTTTTTTGCAATAGAACGGTATATTTTTTTTATTGAGGTGTCACGGTATGGTATTTCGATTTCTCGCTATGGATCTATTTGAGGATTTCGCCCGTGGTAATATGTAATCGGTATCCCCACCGATGTGAAGGGTTGGCTTTATCTGAAATAAAAAAACGTAACCGAGATGTTGATCACATTGAATGATCAATGAAGAACAACGTCGACGTCCCCGTAGAACTTTCGGTCCCGTTTCCTGGCAATATCGATCCTGAAATTTTCCATGCATTTCTGAGTACCGCAAACATCTATCCGGACGTAAGAAAACAATTATATTTTTTCTGACTCAAGCCAAAATCCAACTGACCCCAAGGGCCTTACAGGCAAAAATTTCGCCCATCTGAGCTATAGGCAGGCAGCCCTTGCCGAAAAACCGAAACCAACGCTTCGCGCCCCCATCGATTCGCCTTGTGTGAGGGTAACGAAAGTCGAGGTCAGTCCCACGCTTTCGAAAAGTTGTCTAAAGAGACGGGGTGATGCGCTGGAAAGCGTGCTCGTTGACAAGAACCAGACGGATCTCCAACACCGGCGCGGTGAAGTAGGGTTTGCTTCGCGAAAGGCAAACGACACGTGTTTCTCGGACCCTTCGTTTCGCCGTTATTTTACAACGTTCCATAAAACGAAATACCACCCTGCAGCCCCTCGTTGAATTGTTGTAGGAGGTACAACGTTAAAAATAGCCTATCCTTTCTGCGTCGTATTGTCTGAGCATGCAAAAGGCAAAATGTTTGTTTGGAAATATTTTTATTCCTTCAGGTTATAATTTATTAGAAATATGGTCCTATGTGTCTTACACAATGTTGTATCATTTCAATTATATTATTACCAACTCTCTCTCTCTCTCTGTCTCTCTCTCTCTCTCTCCCTCTCTCTCTCTCTCTCTCTCCAGTATTATAGACTTTCAAGGAGGGACATTCCACGCGAATTACAAAATTGTCTAGATCGTGGAAATTGACTTTTTTTCATTAAATTATAATTGTTGAAGAAAGAGACAGGTAAGAATGAGCTTCTGAGTGCTTACGCTGGGGAAGTAAGAGTACCTAATAAAAATGTCACTTAAAAAAAAAGTTTTAGAACATTTATTCTGCGATTGTTTTAAACAAATGCAATATTATACCAGCAGGGCGCTATTTCAAAATTTGAAAAAAATTGAGGATACAGCCCTACTTGTGCTCTTTGCAGACACGTTTTCAGAAACGCGGATACTTTAAAATTGGTCGCATAAAAATTAATTGAAGGTGCCGCTGCGCCGCCCAGCACCGGCTCGACAGACTGAGCCGTCCGTGCTACAATATACAACTATCTATTTGTTTCTTTCCTAACCTTGCGTGGCATTGAAAGTCATAGTACACCATATTTTTGAATTTGGCTTGAGATTTATACACTCATATCGGGTAATGAAATATGTAGCATTCCATTTAAAAAACTGAAGATCACCTTCGGTTCACGGAAAATATCGCGAACACCAAAAGATGACATACCGTATTATGTTGGATATAAAAAATATGTTTTCCTCTTTTAGTTTTTGTCAAATACTTACCATTCGTGAGAACCCTATATAACAATATCAGATATAGCCACTTGGCCGCTGCTAGTACCGCGCGGTTTACAGCTAATCCAGCCGGTATCGGGCGATGCAGCGTCACATTCAATTAATTTTCATGCGACCAATTTTAAAGCATCCGCGTTTCTGAAAACGTGTCTGCAAAGAGCACAAGTAGGGCTGTTTTCTCAATTTTTTTCAAATTTTGGAATAGCGCCTTGCTGGTATAAAATTGCATTTGTTTAAAACAATCACAGAATAAATGGTCTAAAATTTTTTTTTTAAGTGACATCATTTTGATTAGGTACTCTTACTTCCCCAGTGTAAGCATCCAAAAGCTCATTCTTACCTTTTTCTTAGTTCAACAGTTATAATTTAATGAAAAAAAGTCAATTTCCACGATATTGACAATTTTGAAAAATCCTTTGAAATACGTTTATGTATCACTAAAGACCACAATATATGCAAGTTTCACAAACATTCCAAATGGTACTCCGAAAAGTGTCCGATTTCGCGTCGAATGACCCAGGATTGAAATGCGAAAAGTATTCTTTTCACACGCGGTCAAGTGCACGCGTGCCTGCATACACACACAGCCGCGTATTGCAGCGCAGACATGTCTGCTTGTGGCTGCCTTCGCTTGCGAGTAGCGGAGACGGTTGTGCAGATGTGTGCGTGTGAAAAGAAAACGGGCCAAAAGTGCATGTCCTTGGGTTTGCGTAGCGAGGGAATCGCGTTGTCTAAGAGGAACATTTGTATCACGCTACGTCCCTCTTCGTATCGCGAAGATAAATTAGAATGATATTCACAGAAATGCAATAATAATATTTTCATAAATAAAGCATCGTAACATTTGTGATATTTCCCTAATGATAAATGACACCAAACACGATATAATTTGGATAATTCATATTTAGTGGTAATGCGCGTCGGCCACAGAGAAGGACAGCGAATGAAAAAGATAGGGACAATCGGCAGCCCTTTCTTCCATTCACTCTCTTTTCCTACGTTCCGAGGTTTTCGCTTACATCGAGACATTACTGTACTATATCTTCTTTTACTATGCCTGCTTTTCTTTTCTATTGTATGTTTTTCTTATTTATATGTATGTGTCACGTGTTACTGATTATTGACTCTTTACGTGCAGGCAACGATTAAAAAGAGCAGCGTGCCTCGCGGTAGGTCGGGGCACCGTGGCGGAAGCAGGTACTCGTGCAGGTACCTCGTACGAAACACTTCCAAGCACATCTGCTGCGGATGATTGTCCTACGGGCAGAATGCACGAAGAAGACGTAGGAAATTTTGAAGATTTTTCAATTATGGAAGGAATTGTAGAAGAAGTACATTTCGATACCGACGTAGAAGATATTGAAGAAGAAATACATTTCAATGCGGACGAAGAGGAAATTGTAGAAGAAGTGCATTTCGAGTCGAACGAAGAAGAAATTGCACAAGAAATAGATTTCCACATAGACAGGGATGAGATACATTCCGTAAGAGACATCAACGAAGAAACGGATGAAGATATTGGAATTGATGCCGATTACTGGGTGGTGGAGAATGCGCAACCAGAGCAGCCGGAAAATCCAATTTCAGAAGGAAGAGACTTCGTTGATTTTCCGTATGTTTTCGAACAAATAAAAAATCTTCGAAAACATTCGACTATTGGCTGTGGCATCGAACATTTTGAAATAATTAGATGTCAACGGAATGGACTAGAAAATGTGTATTATGTAGAGTGCAAAATGTGCAAATACACAAAGTGCATATCCTGTCTTCGGAAGAGTGATTCCAAAATGGATATCAACAGCGCCGCTGTTTCCGCAACAATGATGACGGGCGGCGGGTATAATCAACTGGAGGACATACTGACTGCCGTGAACGTGTCCTGTATGACGAAAAGGATCTACGAGAAATGTCAGATTGAGCTAATCGATGCCCTCGAAGTGGCCGCACAACGCGAAATGGAAGATGCTGGAAATGAGGAAAAAGCATTAGCTATCGAAAGAGGCGACGTACATGCAGAATCCAATCTACCGTTGATCCCAGTTGTCGCGGATGGCAGCTGGATGAAAAGATCCTACCGCGGAGGAGATTACAATTCTCTTTCTGGCGTAGGAGCCATCGTGGGATACCACACGAAGAAAGTGCTGTACATCAGCGTGAAGAATAAATTCTGCATGACTTGCCAAATAGCAGGTACGAGGAAGGAAGAACTGCGCGAGCATCGTTGCTTCAAGAACTGGGGTCGTTATCAGAGTTCAACTGGCATGGAGAGTGTTGCTATTGTCGAAGGATTCAATTGCAGCATAGATATGCACGGCCTAATATACCATATATTAGTTGCCGATGGCGATAGCAGTGTGTACAAGAAGATATT
>CAWLCU010000772.1:0-67000 GCA_963855975.1 Andrena chrysosceles
GTTTAATAAATAGTAAGTAACAATTTAATAAATAGTAAGTAAGTATTTAATAAATAGTAAGTAACAATTTAATAAATAGTAAGTAACAATTTAATAAATAGTAAGAAACAATTTAGAAACTAGTAAGTAACAATTGAAGAACTAGTAAGTAACAATTTAATAACTAGTAAGTAACAATTTAATCACTAGTAAGAAACGATTTAATAAATAGTAAGTAACGATTTAATAAATAGTATGTAACGATTTAATAAATAGTAAGTAACGATTTAATAAATAGTAAGTAACGATTTAATAAATAGTAAGTAACGATTTAATAAATAGTAAGTAACGATTTAATAAATAGTATGTAACGATTTAATAACTAGTACGTAACGATTTAATAAATAGTAAGTAACGATTTAATAAATAGTAAGTAACGATTTAATAAATAGTAAGTAACGATTTAATAAATAGTAAGTAACGATTTAATAAATAGTATGTAACGATTTAATAAATAGTAAGTAACGATTTAATAAATAGTAAGTAACGATTTAATAAATAGTAAGTAACGATTTAATAAATAGTAAGTAACAATTTAATAAGTAGTAAGTAACAATTTAATAAATAGTAAGTAACAATTTAATAAATAGTAAGTAACAATTTAATAAATAGCAAGTAACAATATTATAAATGGTAAGTTACAATATAATAAATAGTAAGTAACAATATAATAAATAGTAAGTAACAATATAATAAATTGTAAGTAACAATTTAATAAATAGTAAGTAACAATTTAATAACTAGTAAGTAACAATTTAATAAATAGTAAGTAACAATTTAATAAATAGTAAGTAACGATTTAATAAATAGCAAGTGACGATTTAATAAATAGTATGTAACGATTTAATAAATAGTAAGTAACGATTTAATAAATAGTAAGTAACGATTTAATAACTAGTAAGTAACGAGTTAATAACTAGAAAGTAACGATTTAATAAGTAGTAGATAACGATTTAATAACTAGTACGTAACGATTTAATAAATAGTAAGTAACAATTTAATAAATAGCAAGTAACAATTTAATAAATAGCAAGTAACAATATTATAAATGGTAAGTTACAATATAATAAATAGTAAGTAACTATATAATAAATAGTAAGTAACAATATAATAAATTGTAAGTAACAAATTAATAAATAGTAAGTAACAATTTAATAAATAGTAAGTAACAATTTAGTAAATAGCAAGTAACAATTTAATAAATAGCAAGTAACAATATTATAAATGGTAAGTTACAATATAATAAATAGTAAGTAACAATATAATAAATAGTAAGTAACAATATAATAAATTGTAAGTAACAAATTAATAAATAGTAAGTAACAATTTAATAACTAGTAAGTAACAATTTAATAACTAGTAAGTAACAATTTAATAAATAGTAAGTAACAATTTAATAAATAGTAAGTAACGATTTAATAAATAGCAAGTGACGATTTAATAACTAGTAAGTAACGATTTAATAACAAGAAAGTAACGATTTAATAAGTAGTAAATAATGATTTAATAACTAGTAAGTAACGATTTAATAACTAGTAAGTAACGATTTAATAAATAGTAAGTAACGATTTAATAAATAGTAGGTAACGATTTAATAAATAGTAGGTAACGATTTAATAAATAGTAGGTAACGATTTAATAAATAGTAGGTAACGATTTAATAAATAGTATGTAACGATTTAATAAATAGTAAGTAACGATTTAATAAATTGTAAGTAACGATTTAATAAATAGTATGTAACAATTTAATAAATAGTAAGTAACAATTTAATAAATAGTAAGTAACCATTTAATAAATAGTAAGTAACAATTTAATAAATAGTAAGTAACAATTTAATAAATAGTAAGAAACAATTTAGAAACTAGTAAGCAACAATTGAAGAACTAGTAAGTAACAATTTAATAACTAGTAAGTAACAATTTAATCACTAGTATGTAACAATTTAATAACTAGTAAGTAACAAATTAATAAATAGTATGTAACGATTTAATAAATAGTAAGTAACGATTTAATAAATAGTATGTAACGATTTAATAAATAGTAAGTTACGATTTAATAAATAGTAAGTAACGATTTAATAAATAGTATGTAACGATTTAATAAATAGTAAGTAACGATTTAATAAATAGTATGTAACGATTTAATAAATAGTAAGTAACGATTTAATAAATAGTAAGTAACGATTTAATAAATAGTAAGTAACGATTTAATAAATAGTAAGTAACGATTTAATAAATAGTATGTAACGATTTAATAAATAGTAAGTAACGATTTAATAAATAGTAAGTAACGATTTAATAAATAGTAAGTAACGATTTAATAAATAGTAAGTAACAATTTAATAAGTAGTAAGTAACAATTTAATAAATAGTAAGTAACAATTTAATAAATAGTAAGTAACAATTTAATAAACAGTAAGTAACAATTTAATAAATAGTAAGTAACCATTTAATAAATACTAAGTAACAATTTAATAACTAGTAAGTAACAATTTAATAAATAGTAAGTAACAATTTAATAACTAGCAAGTAACAATTTAATAACTAGTAAGTAACAATTTAATAACTAGTAAGTAACAATTGAATAAATAGTAAGTAACGATTTAATAAATAGTAAGTAACGATTTAATAACTAGTAATTAACGATTTAATAACTAGAAAGTAACGATTTAATAAATAGTAAGTAACGATTTAATAAATAGTAGGTAACGATTTAATAAATAGTAAGTAACAGTTTAATAAATAGTAAGTAACAATTTAATAAATAGTAAGTAAGAATTTAATAAATAGTAAGTAACAATTTAATAAATAGTAAGTAACGATTTAATAAATAGTAAGTAACGATTTAATAAATAGTAAGTAACGATTTAATAAATAGTAAGTAACAATTTAATAAGTAGTGAGTAACAATTTAATAAATAGTAAGTATCAATTTAATAAATAGTAAGTAACAATTTAATAAAAAGCAAGTAACAATTTAATAAATAGCAAGTAACAATATAATAAATGGTAAGTAACAATATAATAAATAGTAAGTAACAATTTAATAAATAGTAAGTAACAATTTAATAAATAGTAAGTAACAATTAAATAACTAGTAAGTAACAATTTAATAACTAGAAAGTTACAATTTAATAACTAGTAAGTAACAATTTAATAAATAGTAAGTAACGATTTAATAAATAGTAAGTAACGATTTAATAAATTGTATGTAACGATTTAATAAATAGTAAGTAACGATTTAATAAATAGTAAGTAACGATTTAATAAATAGTAAGTAACGATTTAATAAATAGTAAGTAACGATTTAATAAATAGTAAGTAACGATTTAATAAATAGTAAGTAACAATTTAATAAGTAGTGAGTAACAATTTAATAAATAGTAAGTATCAATTTAATAAATAGTAAGTAACAATTTAATAAAAAGCAAGTAACAATTTAATAAATAGCAAGTAACAATATAATAAATGGTAAGTAACAATATAATAAATAGTAAGTAACAATTTAATAAATAGTAAGTAACAATTTAATAAATAGTAAGTAACAATTTAATAACTAGTAAGTAACAATTTAATAACTAGAAAGTTACAATTTAATAACTAGTAAGTAACAATTTAATAAATAGTAAGTAACGATTTAATAAATAGTAAGTAACGATTTAATAAATTGTATGTAACGATTTAATAAATAGTAAGTAACGATTTAATAAATAGTAAGTAACGATTTAATAAATAGTAAGTAACGATTTAATAAATAGTAAGTAACGATTTAATAAATAGTAAGTAACGATTTAATAAATAGAATGTAACGATTTAATAAACAGTAAGTAACGATTTAATAAATAGTAAGTAACGATTTAATAAATAGTAAGTAACGATTTAATAAATAGTAAGCAACGATTTAATAAATACTAAGTAACAATTTAATAAATAGTAAGTAACAATTTAATAAATAGTATGTAACAATTTAATAGACAGTAAGTAACAATTTAATAAATAGTAAGTAACCATTTAATAAATAGTAAGTAACAATTTAATAAATAGTAAGTAACAATTTAATAAATAGTAAGAAACAATTTAGAAACTAGTAAGTAACAATTGAAGAACTAGTAAGTAACAATTTAATAACTAGTAAGTAACAATTTAATCACTAGTAAGTAACAATTTAATAACTAGTAAGTAACAAATTAATAAATAGTAAGTAACGATTTAATAAATAGTAAGTAACGATTTAATAAATAGTATGTAACGATTTAATAAATGGTAAGTAACGATTTAATAAATAGTAAGTAACGATTTAATAAATAGTAAGTAACGATTTAATAAATAGTAAGTAACGATTTAATAAATAGTATGTAACGATTTAATAAATAGTAAGTAACGATTTAATAAATAGTAAGTAACGATTTAATAAATAGTAAGTAACGATTTAATAAATAGTAAGTAACAATTTAATAAGTAGTAAGTAACAATTTAATAGATAGTAAGTAACAATTTAATAGATAGTAAGTAACAATTTAATAAATAGAAAGTAACAATTTAATAAATAGTAAGTAACAATTTAGAAACTAGTAAGTAACAATTTAAGAACTAGTAAGTAACAATTTAATAACTAGTAAGCAACAAATTAAGAACTAGTAAGTAACAATTTAATAACTAGTAAGTAACAATTTAATAACTAGTAAGTAACAATTTAATAACTAGTAAGTAACAATTTAATCACTAGTAAGTAACAATTTAATAACTAGTAAGTAACAAATTAATAAATAGTAAGTAACGATTTAATAAATAGTAAGTAACGATTTAATAAAAAGTAAGTAACGATTTAATAACTAGTAAGTAACGATTTAATAACTAGAAAGTAACGATTTAATAAATAGTAAGTAACGATTTAATAAATAGTAGGTAACGATTTAATAAATAGTAAGTAACAGTTTAATAAATAGTAAGTAACAATTTAATAAATAGTAAGTAAGTATTTAATAAATAGTAAGTAACAATTTAATAAATAGTAAGTAACAATTTAATAAATAGTAAGAAACAATTTAGAAACTAGTAAGTAACAATTGAAGAACTAGTAAGTAACAATTTAATAACTAGTAAGTAACAATTTAATCACTAGTAAGAAACGATTTAATAAATAGTAAGTAACGATTTAATAAATAGTATGTAACGATTTAATAAATAGTAAGTAACGATTTAATAAATAGTAAGTAACGATTTAATAAATAGTAAGTAACGATTTAATAAATAGTAAGTAACGATTTAATAAATAGTATGTAACGATTTAATAACTAGTACGTAACGATTTAATAAATAGTAAGTAACGATTTAATAAATAGTAAGTAACGATTTAATAAATAGTAAGTAACGATTTAATAAATAGTAAGTAACGATTTAATAAATAGTATGTAACGATTTAATAAATAGTAAGTAACGATTTAATAAATAGTAAGTAACGATTTAATAAATAGTAAGTAACGATTTAATAAATAGTAAGTAACAATTTAATAAGTAGTAAGTAACAATTTAATAAATAGTAAGTAACAATTTAATAAATAGTAAGTAACAATTTAATAAATAGCAAGTAACAATATTATAAATGGTAAGTTACAATATAATAAATAGTAAGTAACAATATAATAAATAGTAAGTAACAATATAATAAATTGTAAGTAACAATTTAATAAATAGTAAGTAACAATTTAATAACTAGTAAGTAACAATTTAATAAATAGTAAGTAACAATTTAATAAATAGTAAGTAACGATTTAATAAATAGCAAGTGACGATTTAATAAATAGTATGTAACGATTTAATAAATAGTAAGTAACGATTTAATAAATAGTAAGTAACGATTTAATAACTAGTAAGTAACGAGTTAATAACTAGAAAGTAACGATTTAATAAGTAGTAGATAACGATTTAATAACTAGTACGTAACGATTTAATAAATAGTAAGTAACAATTTAATAAATAGCAAGTAACAATTTAATAAATAGCAAGTAACAATATTATAAATGGTAAGTTACAATATAATAAATAGTAAGTAACTATATAATAAATAGTAAGTAACAATATAATAAATTGTAAGTAACAAATTAATAAATAGTAAGTAACAATTTAATAAATAGTAAGTAACAATTTAGTAAATAGCAAGTAACAATTTAATAAATAGCAAGTAACAATATTATAAATGGTAAGTTACAATATAATAAATAGTAAGTAACAATATAATAAATAGTAAGTAACAATATAATAAATTGTAAGTAACAAATTAATAAATAGTAAGTAACAATTTAATAACTAGTAAGTAACAATTTAATAACTAGTAAGTAACAATTTAATAAATAGTAAGTAACAATTTAATAAATAGTAAGTAACGATTTAATAAATAGCAAGTGACGATTTAATAACTAGTAAGTAACGATTTAATAACAAGAAAGTAACGATTTAATAAGTAGTAAATAATGATTTAATAACTAGTAAGTAACGATTTAATAACTAGTAAGTAACGATTTAATAAATAGTAAGTAACGATTTAATAAATAGTAGGTAACGATTTAATAAATAGTAGGTAACGATTTAATAAATAGTAGGTAACGATTTAATAAATAGTAGGTAACGATTTAATAAATAGTATGTAACGATTTAATAAATAGTAAGTAACGATTTAATAAATTGTAAGTAACGATTTAATAAATAGTATGTAACAATTTAATAAATAGTAAGTAACAATTTAATAAATAGTAAGTAACCATTTAATAAATAGTAAGTAACAATTTAATAAATAGTAAGTAACAATTTAATAAATAGTAAGAAACAATTTAGAAACTAGTAAGCAACAATTGAAGAACTAGTAAGTAACAATTTAATAACTAGTAAGTAACAATTTAATCACTAGTATGTAACAATTTAATAACTAGTAAGTAACAAATTAATAAATAGTATGTAACGATTTAATAAATAGTAAGTAACGATTTAATAAATAGTATGTAACGATTTAATAAATAGTAAGTTACGATTTAATAAATAGTAAGTAACGATTTAATAAATAGTATGTAACGATTTAATAAATAGTAAGTAACGATTTAATAAATAGTATGTAACGATTTAATAAATAGTAAGTAACGATTTAATAAATAGTAAGTAACGATTTAATAAATAGTAAGTAACGATTTAATAAATAGTAAGTAACGATTTAATAAATAGTATGTAACGATTTAATAAATAGTAAGTAACGATTTAATAAATAGTAAGTAACGATTTAATAAATAGTAAGTAACGATTTAATAAATAGTAAGTAACAATTTAATAAGTAGTAAGTAACAATTTAATAAATAGTAAGTAACAATTTAATAAATAGTAAGTAACAATTTAATAAACAGTAAGTAACAATTTAATAAATAGTAAGTAACCATTTAATAAATACTAAGTAACAATTTAATAACTAGTAAGTAACAATTTAATAAATAGTAAGTAACAATTTAATAACTAGCAAGTAACAATTTAATAACTAGTAAGTAACAATTTAATAACTAGTAAGTAACAATTGAATAAATAGTAAGTAACGATTTAATAAATAGTAAGTAACGATTTAATAACTAGTAATTAACGATTTAATAACTAGAAAGTAACGATTTAATAAATAGTAAGTAACGATTTAATAAATAGTAGGTAACGATTTAATAAATAGTAAGTAACAGTTTAATAAATAGTAAGTAACAATTTAATAAATAGTAAGTAAGAATTTAATAAATAGTAAGTAACAATTTAATAAATAGTAAGTAACGATTTAATAAATAGTAAGTAACGATTTAATAAATAGTAAGTAACGATTTAATAAATAGTAAGTAACAATTTAATAAGTAGTGAGTAACAATTTAATAAATAGTAAGTATCAATTTAATAAATAGTAAGTAACAATTTAATAAAAAGCAAGTAACAATTTAATAAATAGCAAGTAACAATATAATAAATGGTAAGTAACAATATAATAAATAGTAAGTAACAATTTAATAAATAGTAAGTAACAATTTAATAAATAGTAAGTAACAATTAAATAACTAGTAAGTAACAATTTAATAACTAGAAAGTTACAATTTAATAACTAGTAAGTAACAATTTAATAAATAGTAAGTAACGATTTAATAAATAGTAAGTAACGATTTAATAAATTGTATGTAACGATTTAATAAATAGTAAGTAACGATTTAATAAATAGTAAGTAACGATTTAATAAATAGTAAGTAACGATTTAATAAATAGTAAGTAACGATTTAATAAATAGTAAGTAACGATTTAATAAATAGTAAGTAACAATTTAATAAGTAGTGAGTAACAATTTAATAAATAGTAAGTATCAATTTAATAAATAGTAAGTAACAATTTAATAAAAAGCAAGTAACAATTTAATAAATAGCAAGTAACAATATAATAAATGGTAAGTAACAATATAATAAATAGTAAGTAACAATTTAATAAATAGTAAGTAACAATTTAATAAATAGTAAGTAACAATTTAATAACTAGTAAGTAACAATTTAATAACTAGAAAGTTACAATTTAATAACTAGTAAGTAACAATTTAATAAATAGTAAGTAACGATTTAATAAATAGTAAGTAACGATTTAATAAATTGTATGTAACGATTTAATAAATAGTAAGTAACGATTTAATAAATAGTAAGTAACGATTTAATAAATAGTAAGTAACGATTTAATAAATAGTAAGTAACGATTTAATAAATAGTAAGTAACGATTTAATAAATAGAATGTAACGATTTAATAAACAGTAAGTAACGATTTAATAAATAGTAAGTAACGATTTAATAAATAGTAAGTAACGATTTAATAAATAGTAAGCAACGATTTAATAAATACTAAGTAACAATTTAATAAATAGTAAGTAACAATTTAATAAATAGTATGTAACAATTTAATAGACAGTAAGTAACAATTTAATAAATAGTAAGTAACCATTTAATAAATAGTAAGTAACAATTTAATAAATAGTAAGTAACAATTTAATAAATAGTAAGAAACAATTTAGAAACTAGTAAGTAACAATTGAAGAACTAGTAAGTAACAATTTAATAACTAGTAAGTAACAATTTAATCACTAGTAAGTAACAATTTAATAACTAGTAAGTAACAAATTAATAAATAGTAAGTAACGATTTAATAAATAGTAAGTAACGATTTAATAAATAGTATGTAACGATTTAATAAATGGTAAGTAACGATTTAATAAATAGTAAGTAACGATTTAATAAATAGTAAGTAACGATTTAATAAATAGTAAGTAACGATTTAATAAATAGTATGTAACGATTTAATAAATAGTAAGTAACGATTTAATAAATAGTAAGTAACGATTTAATAAATAGTAAGTAACGATTTAATAAATAGTAAGTAACAATTTAATAAGTAGTAAGTAACAATTTAATAGATAGTAAGTAACAATTTAATAGATAGTAAGTAACAATTTAATAAATAGAAAGTAACAATTTAATAAATAGTAAGTAACAATTTAGAAACTAGTAAGTAACAATTTAAGAACTAGTAAGTAACAATTTAATAACTAGTAAGCAACAAATTAAGAACTAGTAAGTAACAATTTAATAACTAGTAAGTAACAATTTAATAACTAGTAAGTAACAATTTAATAACTAGTAAGTAACAATTTAATCACTAGTAAGTAACAATTTAATAACTAGTAAGTAACAAATTAATAAATAGTAAGTAACGATTTAATAAATAGTAAGTAACGATTTAATAAAAAGTAAGTAACGATTTAATAACTAGTAAGTAACGATTTAATAACTAGAAAGTAACGATTTAATAAATAGTAAGTAACGATTTAATAAATAGTAGGTAACGATTTAATAAATAGTAAGTAACAGTTTAATAAATAGTAAGTAACAATTTAATAAATAGTAAGTAAGTATTTAATAAATAGTAAGTAACAATTTAATAAATAGTAAGTAACAATTTAATAAATAGTAAGAAACAATTTAGAAACTAGTAAGTAACAATTGAAGAACTAGTAAGTAACAATTTAATAACTAGTAAGTAACAATTTAATCACTAGTAAGAAACGATTTAATAAATAGTAAGTAACGATTTAATAAATAGTATGTAACGATTTAATAAATAGTAAGTAACGATTTAATAAATAGTAAGTAACGATTTAATAAATAGTAAGTAACGATTTAATAAATAGTAAGTAACGATTTAATAAATAGTATGTAACGATTTAATAACTAGTACGTAACGATTTAATAAATAGTAAGTAACGATTTAATAAATAGTAAGTAACGATTTAATAAATAGTAAGTAACGATTTAATAAATAGTAAGTAACGATTTAATAAATAGTATGTAACGATTTAATAAATAGTAAGTAACGATTTAATAAATAGTAAGTAACGATTTAATAAATAGTAAGTAACGATTTAATAAATAGTAAGTAACAATTTAATAAGTAGTAAGTAACAATTTAATAAATAGTAAGTAACAATTTAATAAATAGTAAGTAACAATTTAATAAATAGCAAGTAACAATATTATAAATGGTAAGTTACAATATAATAAATAGTAAGTAACAATATAATAAATAGTAAGTAACAATATAATAAATTGTAAGTAACAATTTAATAAATAGTAAGTAACAATTTAATAACTAGTAAGTAACAATTTAATAAATAGTAAGTAACAATTTAATAAATAGTAAGTAACGATTTAATAAATAGCAAGTGACGATTTAATAAATAGTATGTAACGATTTAATAAATAGTAAGTAACGATTTAATAAATAGTAAGTAACGATTTAATAACTAGTAAGTAACGAGTTAATAACTAGAAAGTAACGATTTAATAAGTAGTAGATAACGATTTAATAACTAGTACGTAACGATTTAATAAATAGTAAGTAACAATTTAATAAATAGCAAGTAACAATTTAATAAATAGCAAGTAACAATATTATAAATGGTAAGTTACAATATAATAAATAGTAAGTAACTATATAATAAATAGTAAGTAACAATATAATAAATTGTAAGTAACAAATTAATAAATAGTAAGTAACAATTTAATAAATAGTAAGTAACAATTTAGTAAATAGCAAGTAACAATTTAATAAATAGCAAGTAACAATATTATAAATGGTAAGTTACAATATAATAAATAGTAAGTAACAATATAATAAATAGTAAGTAACAATATAATAAATTGTAAGTAACAAATTAATAAATAGTAAGTAACAATTTAATAACTAGTAAGTAACAATTTAATAACTAGTAAGTAACAATTTAATAAATAGTAAGTAACAATTTAATAAATAGTAAGTAACGATTTAATAAATAGCAAGTGACGATTTAATAACTAGTAAGTAACGATTTAATAACAAGAAAGTAACGATTTAATAAGTAGTAAATAATGATTTAATAACTAGTAAGTAACGATTTAATAACTAGTAAGTAACGATTTAATAAATAGTAAGTAACGATTTAATAAATAGTAGGTAACGATTTAATAAATAGTAGGTAACGATTTAATAAATAGTAGGTAACGATTTAATAAATAGTAGGTAACGATTTAATAAATAGTATGTAACGATTTAATAAATAGTAAGTAACGATTTAATAAATTGTAAGTAACGATTTAATAAATAGTATGTAACAATTTAATAAATAGTAAGTAACAATTTAATAAATAGTAAGTAACCATTTAATAAATAGTAAGTAACAATTTAATAAATAGTAAGTAACAATTTAATAAATAGTAAGAAACAATTTAGAAACTAGTAAGCAACAATTGAAGAACTAGTAAGTAACAATTTAATAACTAGTAAGTAACAATTTAATCACTAGTATGTAACAATTTAATAACTAGTAAGTAACAAATTAATAAATAGTATGTAACGATTTAATAAATAGTAAGTAACGATTTAATAAATAGTATGTAACGATTTAATAAATAGTAAGTTACGATTTAATAAATAGTAAGTAACGATTTAATAAATAGTATGTAACGATTTAATAAATAGTAAGTAACGATTTAATAAATAGTATGTAACGATTTAATAAATAGTAAGTAACGATTTAATAAATAGTAAGTAACGATTTAATAAATAGTAAGTAACGATTTAATAAATAGTAAGTAACGATTTAATAAATAGTATGTAACGATTTAATAAATAGTAAGTAACGATTTAATAAATAGTAAGTAACGATTTAATAAATAGTAAGTAACGATTTAATAAATAGTAAGTAACAATTTAATAAGTAGTAAGTAACAATTTAATAAATAGTAAGTAACAATTTAATAAATAGTAAGTAACAATTTAATAAACAGTAAGTAACAATTTAATAAATAGTAAGTAACCATTTAATAAATACTAAGTAACAATTTAATAACTAGTAAGTAACAATTTAATAAATAGTAAGTAACAATTTAATAACTAGCAAGTAACAATTTAATAACTAGTAAGTAACAATTTAATAACTAGTAAGTAACAATTGAATAAATAGTAAGTAACGATTTAATAAATAGTAAGTAACGATTTAATAACTAGTAATTAACGATTTAATAACTAGAAAGTAACGATTTAATAAATAGTAAGTAACGATTTAATAAATAGTAGGTAACGATTTAATAAATAGTAAGTAACAGTTTAATAAATAGTAAGTAACAATTTAATAAATAGTAAGTAAGAATTTAATAAATAGTAAGTAACAATTTAATAAATAGTAAGTAACGATTTAATAAATAGTAAGTAACGATTTAATAAATAGTAAGTAACGATTTAATAAATAGTAAGTAACAATTTAATAAGTAGTGAGTAACAATTTAATAAATAGTAAGTATCAATTTAATAAATAGTAAGTAACAATTTAATAAAAAGCAAGTAACAATTTAATAAATAGCAAGTAACAATATAATAAATGGTAAGTAACAATATAATAAATAGTAAGTAACAATTTAATAAATAGTAAGTAACAATTTAATAAATAGTAAGTAACAATTAAATAACTAGTAAGTAACAATTTAATAACTAGAAAGTTACAATTTAATAACTAGTAAGTAACAATTTAATAAATAGTAAGTAACGATTTAATAAATAGTAAGTAACGATTTAATAAATTGTATGTAACGATTTAATAAATAGTAAGTAACGATTTAATAAATAGTAAGTAACGATTTAATAAATAGTAAGTAACGATTTAATAAATAGTAAGTAACGATTTAATAAATAGTAAGTAACGATTTAATAAATAGTAAGTAACAATTTAATAAGTAGTGAGTAACAATTTAATAAATAGTAAGTATCAATTTAATAAATAGTAAGTAACAATTTAATAAAAAGCAAGTAACAATTTAATAAATAGCAAGTAACAATATAATAAATGGTAAGTAACAATATAATAAATAGTAAGTAACAATTTAATAAATAGTAAGTAACAATTTAATAAATAGTAAGTAACAATTTAATAACTAGTAAGTAACAATTTAATAACTAGAAAGTTACAATTTAATAACTAGTAAGTAACAATTTAATAAATAGTAAGTAACGATTTAATAAATAGTAAGTAACGATTTAATAAATTGTATGTAACGATTTAATAAATAGTAAGTAACGATTTAATAAATAGTAAGTAACGATTTAATAAATAGTAAGTAACGATTTAATAAATAGTAAGTAACGATTTAATAAATAGTAAGTAACGATTTAATAAATAGAATGTAACGATTTAATAAACAGTAAGTAACGATTTAATAAATAGTAAGTAACGATTTAATAAATAGTAAGTAACGATTTAATAAATAGTAAGCAACGATTTAATAAATACTAAGTAACAATTTAATAAATAGTAAGTAACAATTTAATAAATAGTATGTAACAATTTAATAGACAGTAAGTAACAATTTAATAAATAGTAAGTAACCATTTAATAAATAGTAAGTAACAATTTAATAAATAGTAAGTAACAATTTAATAAATAGTAAGAAACAATTTAGAAACTAGTAAGTAACAATTGAAGAACTAGTAAGTAACAATTTAATAACTAGTAAGTAACAATTTAATCACTAGTAAGTAACAATTTAATAACTAGTAAGTAACAAATTAATAAATAGTAAGTAACGATTTAATAAATAGTAAGTAACGATTTAATAAATAGTATGTAACGATTTAATAAATGGTAAGTAACGATTTAATAAATAGTAAGTAACGATTTAATAAATAGTAAGAAACGATTTAATAAATAGTAAGTAACGATTTAATAAATAGTATGTAACGATTTAATAAATAGTAAGTAACGATTTAATAAATAGTAAGTAACGATTTAATAAATAGTAAGTAGCGATTTAATAAATAGTAAGTAACGATTTAATAAATAGTATTTAACGATTTAATAAATAGTAAGTAACGATTTAATAAATAGTAAGTAACGATTTAATAAATAGTAAGTAACGATTTAATAAATAGTAAGTAACAATTTAATAAGTAGTAAGTAACAATTTAATAAATAGTAAGTAACAATTTAATAAATAGTAAGTAACAATTTAATAAACAGTAAGTAACAATTTAATAAATAGTAAGTAACAATTTAATAAATAGAAAGTAACAATTTAATAAATAGTAAGTAACAATTTAGAAACTAGTAAGTAACAATTTAAGAACTAGTAAGTAACAATTTAATAACTAGTAAGTAACAATTTAATAACTAGTAAGTAACAATTTAATAACTAGTAAGTAACGATTTAATAAATAGTAAGTAACGATTTAATAAATAGTAAGTAACGATTTAATAAATAGTAAGTAACAATTTAATAAGTAGTAAGTAACAATTTAATAAATAGTAAGTAACAATTTAATAAATAGAAAGTAACAATTTAATAAATAGTAAGTAACAATTTAGAAACTAGTAAGCAACAAATTAAGAACTAGTAAGTAACAATTTAATAACTAGTAAGTAACAATTTAATAACTAGTAAGTAACAATTTAATAACTAGTAAGTAACAATTTAATCACTAGTAAGTAACAATTTAATAACTAGTAAGTAACAAATTAATAAATAGTAAGTAACGATTTAATAAATAGTAAGTAACGATTTAATAAATAGTAAGTAAAAATTTAATAAATAGTAAGTAACGATTTAATAAATAGTAAGTAACGATTTAATAAATAGTAAGAAACGATTTAATAAATAGTAAGTAACGATTTAATAAATAGTATGTAACAATTTAATAAATAGAAAGTAACAATTTAATAAATAGTAAGTAACAATTTAGAAACTAGTAAGCAACAAATTAAGAACTAGTAAGTAACAATTTAATAACTAGTAAGTAACAATTTAATAACTAGTAAGTAACAATTTAATAACTAGCAAGTAACAATTTAATAACTAGTAAGTAACAATTTAATAACTAGTAAGTAACAATTGAATAAATAGTAAGTAACGATTTAATAAAAAGTAAGTAACGATTTAATAACTAGTAAGTAACGATTTAATAACTAGAAAGTAACGATTTAATAAATAGTAAGTAACGATTTAATAAATTGTAGGTAACGATTTAATAAATAGTAAGTAACGATTTAATAAATAGTAAGTAACGATTTAATAAATAGTAAGTAACGATTTAATAAATAGTATGTAACGATTTAATAAATAGTAAGTAACGATTTAATAAATAGTAAGTAACGATTTAATAAATAGTAAGTAACGATTTAATAAATAGTAAGTAACAATTTAATAAGTAGTAAGTAACAATTTAATAGATAGTAAGTAACAATTTAATAGATAGTAAGTAACAATTTAATAAATAGAAAGTAACAATTTAATAAATAGTAAGTAACAATTTAGAAACTAGTAAGTAACAATTTAAGAACTAGTAAGTAACAATTTAATAACTAGTAAGCAACAAATTAAGAACTAGTAAGTAACAATTTAATAACTAGTAAGTAACAATTTAATAACTAGTAAGTAACAATTTAATAACTAGTAAGTAACAATTTAATCACTAGTAAGTAACAATTTAATAACTAGTAAGTAACAAATTAATAAATAGTAAGTAACGATTTAATAAATAGTAAGTAACGATTTAATAAAAAGTAAGTAACGATTTAATAACTAGTAAGTAACGATTTAATAACTAGAAAGTAACGATTTAATAAATAGTAAGTAACGATTTAATAAATAGTAGGTAACGATTTAATAAATAGTAAGTAACAGTTTAATAAATAGTAAGTAACAATTTAATAAATAGTAAGTAAGTATTTAATAAATAGTAAGTAACAATTTAATAAATAGTAAGTAACAATTTAATAAATAGTAAGAAACAATTTAGAAACTAGTAAGTAACAATTGAAGAACTAGTAAGTAACAATTTAATAACTAGTAAGTAACAATTTAATCACTAGTAAGAAACGATTTAATAAATAGTAAGTAACGATTTAATAAATAGTATGTAACGATTTAATAAATAGTAAGTAACGATTTAATAAATAGTAAGTAACGATTTAATAAATAGTAAGTAACGATTTAATAAATAGTAAGTAACGATTTAATAAATAGTATGTAACGATTTAATAACTAGTACGTAACGATTTAATAAATAGTAAGTAACGATTTAATAAATAGTAAGTAACGATTTAATAAATAGTAAGTAACGATTTAATAAATAGTAAGTAACGATTTAATAAATAGTATGTAACGATTTAATAAATAGTAAGTAACGATTTAATAAATAGTAAGTAACGATTTAATAAATAGTAAGTAACGATTTAATAAATAGTAAGTAACAATTTAATAAGTAGTAAGTAACAATTTAATAAATAGTAAGTAACAATTTAATAAATAGTAAGTAACAATTTAATAAATAGCAAGTAACAATATTATAAATGGTAAGTTACAATATAATAAATAGTAAGTAACAATATAATAAATAGTAAGTAACAATATAATAAATTGTAAGTAACAATTTAATAAATAGTAAGTAACAATTTAATAACTAGTAAGTAACAATTTAATAAATAGTAAGTAACAATTTAATAAATAGTAAGTAACGATTTAATAAATAGCAAGTGACGATTTAATAAATAGTATGTAACGATTTAATAAATAGTAAGTAACGATTTAATAAATAGTAAGTAACGATTTAATAACTAGTAAGTAACGAGTTAATAACTAGAAAGTAACGATTTAATAAGTAGTAGATAACGATTTAATAACTAGTACGTAACGATTTAATAAATAGTAAGTAACAATTTAATAAATAGCAAGTAACAATTTAATAAATAGCAAGTAACAATATTATAAATGGTAAGTTACAATATAATAAATAGTAAGTAACTATATAATAAATAGTAAGTAACAATATAATAAATTGTAAGTAACAAATTAATAAATAGTAAGTAACAATTTAATAAATAGTAAGTAACAATTTAGTAAATAGCAAGTAACAATTTAATAAATAGCAAGTAACAATATTATAAATGGTAAGTTACAATATAATAAATAGTAAGTAACAATATAATAAATAGTAAGTAACAATATAATAAATTGTAAGTAACAAATTAATAAATAGTAAGTAACAATTTAATAACTAGTAAGTAACAATTTAATAACTAGTAAGTAACAATTTAATAAATAGTAAGTAACAATTTAATAAATAGTAAGTAACGATTTAATAAATAGCAAGTGACGATTTAATAACTAGTAAGTAACGATTTAATAACAAGAAAGTAACGATTTAATAAGTAGTAAATAATGATTTAATAACTAGTAAGTAACGATTTAATAACTAGTAAGTAACGATTTAATAAATAGTAAGTAACGATTTAATAAATAGTAGGTAACGATTTAATAAATAGTAGGTAACGATTTAATAAATAGTAGGTAACGATTTAATAAATAGTAGGTAACGATTTAATAAATAGTATGTAACGATTTAATAAATAGTAAGTAACGATTTAATAAATTGTAAGTAACGATTTAATAAATAGTATGTAACAATTTAATAAATAGTAAGTAACAATTTAATAAATAGTAAGTAACCATTTAATAAATAGTAAGTAACAATTTAATAAATAGTAAGTAACAATTTAATAAATAGTAAGAAACAATTTAGAAACTAGTAAGCAACAATTGAAGAACTAGTAAGTAACAATTTAATAACTAGTAAGTAACAATTTAATCACTAGTATGTAACAATTTAATAACTAGTAAGTAACAAATTAATAAATAGTATGTAACGATTTAATAAATAGTAAGTAACGATTTAATAAATAGTATGTAACGATTTAATAAATAGTAAGTTACGATTTAATAAATAGTAAGTAACGATTTAATAAATAGTATGTAACGATTTAATAAATAGTAAGTAACGATTTAATAAATAGTATGTAACGATTTAATAAATAGTAAGTAACGATTTAATAAATAGTAAGTAACGATTTAATAAATAGTAAGTAACGATTTAATAAATAGTAAGTAACGATTTAATAAATAGTATGTAACGATTTAATAAATAGTAAGTAACGATTTAATAAATAGTAAGTAACGATTTAATAAATAGTAAGTAACGATTTAATAAATAGTAAGTAACAATTTAATAAGTAGTAAGTAACAATTTAATAAATAGTAAGTAACAATTTAATAAATAGTAAGTAACAATTTAATAAACAGTAAGTAACAATTTAATAAATAGTAAGTAACCATTTAATAAATACTAAGTAACAATTTAATAACTAGTAAGTAACAATTTAATAAATAGTAAGTAACAATTTAATAACTAGCAAGTAACAATTTAATAACTAGTAAGTAACAATTTAATAACTAGTAAGTAACAATTGAATAAATAGTAAGTAACGATTTAATAAATAGTAAGTAACGATTTAATAACTAGTAATTAACGATTTAATAACTAGAAAGTAACGATTTAATAAATAGTAAGTAACGATTTAATAAATAGTAGGTAACGATTTAATAAATAGTAAGTAACAGTTTAATAAATAGTAAGTAACAATTTAATAAATAGTAAGTAAGAATTTAATAAATAGTAAGTAACAATTTAATAAATAGTAAGTAACGATTTAATAAATAGTAAGTAACGATTTAATAAATAGTAAGTAACGATTTAATAAATAGTAAGTAACAATTTAATAAGTAGTGAGTAACAATTTAATAAATAGTAAGTATCAATTTAATAAATAGTAAGTAACAATTTAATAAAAAGCAAGTAACAATTTAATAAATAGCAAGTAACAATATAATAAATGGTAAGTAACAATATAATAAATAGTAAGTAACAATTTAATAAATAGTAAGTAACAATTTAATAAATAGTAAGTAACAATTAAATAACTAGTAAGTAACAATTTAATAACTAGAAAGTTACAATTTAATAACTAGTAAGTAACAATTTAATAAATAGTAAGTAACGATTTAATAAATAGTAAGTAACGATTTAATAAATTGTATGTAACGATTTAATAAATAGTAAGTAACGATTTAATAAATAGTAAGTAACGATTTAATAAATAGTAAGTAACGATTTAATAAATAGTAAGTAACGATTTAATAAATAGTAAGTAACGATTTAATAAATAGTAAGTAACAATTTAATAAGTAGTGAGTAACAATTTAATAAATAGTAAGTATCAATTTAATAAATAGTAAGTAACAATTTAATAAAAAGCAAGTAACAATTTAATAAATAGCAAGTAACAATATAATAAATGGTAAGTAACAATATAATAAATAGTAAGTAACAATTTAATAAATAGTAAGTAACAATTTAATAAATAGTAAGTAACAATTTAATAACTAGTAAGTAACAATTTAATAACTAGAAAGTTACAATTTAATAACTAGTAAGTAACAATTTAATAAATAGTAAGTAACGATTTAATAAATAGTAAGTAACGATTTAATAAATTGTATGTAACGATTTAATAAATAGTAAGTAACGATTTAATAAATAGTAAGTAACGATTTAATAAATAGTAAGTAACGATTTAATAAATAGTAAGTAACGATTTAATAAATAGTAAGTAACGATTTAATAAATAGAATGTAACGATTTAATAAACAGTAAGTAACGATTTAATAAATAGTAAGTAACGATTTAATAAATAGTAAGTAACGATTTAATAAATAGTAAGCAACGATTTAATAAATACTAAGTAACAATTTAATAAATAGTAAGTAACAATTTAATAAATAGTATGTAACAATTTAATAGACAGTAAGTAACAATTTAATAAATAGTAAGTAACCATTTAATAAATAGTAAGTAACAATTTAATAAATAGTAAGTAACAATTTAATAAATAGTAAGAAACAATTTAGAAACTAGTAAGTAACAATTGAAGAACTAGTAAGTAACAATTTAATAACTAGTAAGTAACAATTTAATCACTAGTAAGTAACAATTTAATAACTAGTAAGTAACAAATTAATAAATAGTAAGTAACGATTTAATAAATAGTAAGTAACGATTTAATAAATAGTATGTAACGATTTAATAAATGGTAAGTAACGATTTAATAAATAGTAAGTAACGATTTAATAAATAGTAAGAAACGATTTAATAAATAGTAAGTAACGATTTAATAAATAGTATGTAACGATTTAATAAATAGTAAGTAACGATTTAATAAATAGTAAGTAACGATTTAATAAATAGTAAGTAGCGATTTAATAAATAGTAAGTAACGATTTAATAAATAGTATTTAACGATTTAATAAATAGTAAGTAACGATTTAATAAATAGTAAGTAACGATTTAATAAATAGTAAGTAACGATTTAATAAATAGTAAGTAACAATTTAATAAGTAGTAAGTAACAATTTAATAAATAGTAAGTAACAATTTAATAAATAGTAAGTAACAATTTAATAAACAGTAAGTAACAATTTAATAAATAGTAAGTAACCATTTAATAAATACTAAGTAACAATTTAATAACTAGTAAGTAACAATTTAATAACTAGTAAGTAACAATTTAATAACTAGCAAGTAACAATTTAATAACTAGTAAGTAACAATTTAATAACTAGTAAGTAACAATTGAATAAATAGTAAGTAACGATTTAATAAATAGCAAGTAACGATTTAGTAAATAGTAAGTAACGATTTAATAAATAGTATGTAACGATTTAATAAATAGTAAGTAACGATTTAATAAATAGTAAGTAACGATTTAATAACTAGTAAGTAACGAGTTAATAACTAGAAAGTAACGATTTAATAAGTAGTAGATAACGATTTAATAACTAGTACGTAACGATTTAATAAATAGTAAGTAACGATTTAATAAATAGTAAGTAACGATTTAATAAATAGTATGTAACGATTTAATAAATAGTAAGTAACGATTTAATAAATAGTAAGTAACGATTTAATAAATAGTAAGTAACGATTTAATAAATAGTAAGTAACGATTTAATAAATAGTACGTAACGATTTAATAAATAGTAAGTAACGATTTAATAAATAGTAAGAAACGATTTAATAAATAGTAAGTAACGATTTAATAAATAGTATGTAACAATTTAATAAATAGAAAGTAACAATTTAATAAATAGTAAGTAACAATTTAGAAACTAGTAAGCAACAAATTAAGAACTAGTAAGAAACGATTTAATAAATAGTAAGTAACGATTTAATAAATAGTATGTAACGATTTAATAAATAGTAAGTAACGATTTAATAAATAGTAAGTAACGATTTAATAAATAGTAAGTAGCGATTTAATAAATAGTAAGTAACGATTTAATAAATAGTATTTAACGATTTAATAAATAGTAAGTAACGATTTAATAAATAGTAAGTAACGATTTAATAAATAGTAAGTAACGATTTAATAAATAGTAAGTAACAATTTAATAAGTAGTAAGTAACAATTTAATAAATAGTAAGTAACAATTTAATAAATAGTAAGTAACAATTTAATAAACAGTAAGTAACAATTTAATAAATAGTAAGTAACCATTTAATAAATACTAAGTAACAATTTAATAACTAGTAAGTAACAATTTAATAACTAGTAAGTAACAATTTAATAACTAGCAAGTAACAATTTAATAACTAGTAAGTAACAATTTAATAACTAGTAAGTAACAATTGAATAAATAGTAAGTAACGATTTAATAAATAGCAAGTAACGATTTAGTAAATAGTAAGTAACGATTTAATAAATAGTATGTAACAATTTAATAAATAGTAAGTAACGATTTAATAAATAGTAAGTAACGATTTAATAACTAGTAAGTAACGAGTTAATAACTAGAAAGTAACGATTTAATAAGTAGTAGATAACGATTTAATAACTAGTACGTAACGATTTAATAAATAGTAAGTAACGATTTAATAAATAGTAAGTAACGATTTAATAAATAGTATGTAACGATTTAATAAATAGTAAGTAACGATTTAATAAATAGTAAGTAACGATTTAATAAATAGTAAGTAACGATTTAATAAATAGTAAGTAACGATTTAATAAATAGTACGTAACGATTTAATAAATAGTAAGTAACGATTTAATAAATAGTAAGAAACGATTTAATAAATAGTAAGTAACGATTTAATAAATAGTATGTAACAATTTAATAAATAGAAAGTAACAATTTAATAAATAGTAAGTAACAATTTAGAAACTAGTAAGCAACAAATTAAGAACTAGTAAGTAACAATTTAATAACTAGTAAGTAACAATTTAATAACTAGTAAGTAACAATTTAATAACTAGCAAGTAACAATTTAATAACTAGTAAGTAACAATTTAATAACTAGTAAGTAACAATTGAATAAATAGTAAGTAACGATTTAATAAAAAGTAAGTAACGATTTAATAACTAGTAAGTAACGATTTAATAACTAGAAAGTAACGATTTAATAAATAGTAAGTAACGATTTAATAAATTGTAGGTAACGATTTAATAAATAGTAAGTAACGATTTAATAAATAGTAAGTAACGATTTAATAAATAGTAAGTAACGATTTAATAAATAGTATGTAACGATTTAATAAATAGTAAGTAACGATTTAATAAATAGTAAGTAACGATTTAATAAATAGTAAGTAACGATTTAATAAATAGTAAGTAACAATTTAATAAGTAGTAAGTAACAATTTAATAGATAGTAAGTAACAATTTAATAGATAGTAAGTAACAATTTAATAAATAGAAAGTAACAATTTAATAAATAGTAAGTAACAATTTAGAAACTAGTAAGTAACAATTTAAGAACTAGTAAGTAACAATTTAATAACTAGTAAGCAACAAATTAAGAACTAGTAAGTAACAATTTAATAACTAGTAAGTAACAATTTAATAACTAGTAAGTAACAATTTAATAACTAGTAAGTAACAATTTAATCACTAGTAAGTAACAATTTAATAACTAGTAAGTAACAAATTAATAAATAGTAAGTAACGATTTAATAAATAGTAAGTAACGATTTAATAAAAAGTAAGTAACGATTTAATAACTAGTAAGTAACGATTTAATAACTAGAAAGTAACGATTTAATAAATAGTAAGTAACGATTTAATAAATAGTAGGTAACGATTTAATAAATAGTAAGTAACAGTTTAATAAATAGTAAGTAACAATTTAATAAATAGTAAGTAAGTATTTAATAAATAGTAAGTAACAATTTAATAAATAGTAAGTAACAATTTAATAAATAGTAAGAAACAATTTAGAAACTAGTAAGTAACAATTGAAGAACTAGTAAGTAACAATTTAATAACTAGTAAGTAACAATTTAATCACTAGTAAGAAACGATTTAATAAATAGTAAGTAACGATTTAATAAATAGTATGTAACGATTTAATAAATAGTAAGTAACGATTTAATAAATAGTAAGTAACGATTTAATAAATAGTAAGTAACGATTTAATAAATAGTAAGTAACGATTTAATAAATAGTATGTAACGATTTAATAACTAGTACGTAACGATTTAATAAATTGTAAGTAACGATTTAATAAATAGTAAGTAACGATTTAATAAATAGTATGTAACGATTTAATAAATAGTAAGTAACGATTTAATAAATAGTAAGTAACGATTTAATAAATAGTAAGTATCGATTTAATAAATAGTCAGCAACAATTTAATAAGTAGTAAGTAACAATTTAATAAATAGTAAGTAACAATTTAATAAATAGTAAGTAACAATTTAATAAATAGTAAGTAACAATTTAGAGACTAGTAAGTAACAATTTAAGAACTAGTAAGTAACAATTTAATAACTAGTATGTAACAATTTAATAACTAGTAAGTAACAATTTAATAATTAGTAAGTAACAATTTAATAAATAGTAAGTAACGATTTAATAAATAGTAAGTAACGATTTAATAAATAGTATGTAACGATTTAATAAATAGTAAGTAACAATTTAATAAGTAGTAAGTAACAATTTAATAAATAGTAAGTAACAATTTAATAAATAGTAAGTAACAATTTAATAAACAGTAAGTAACAATTTAATAAATAGTAAGTAACGATTTAATAAATAGTAAGTAACGATTTAATAAATAGTATGTAACGATTTAATAAATAGTAAGTAACGATTTAATAAATAGTAAGTAACGATTTAATAAATAGTAAGTAACGATTTAATAAATAGTAAGTAACGATTTAATAAATAGTATGTAACGATTTAATAAATAGTAAGTAACGATTTAATAAATAGTAAGTAACGATTTAATAAATAGTAAGTAACGATTTAATAAATAGTAAGTAACAATTTAATAAGTAGTAAGTAACAATTTAATAAATAGTAAGTAACAATTTAATAAATAGTAAGTAACAATTTAATAAACAGTAAGTAACAATTTAATAAATAGTAAGTAACCATTTAATAAATACTAAGTAACAATTTAATAACTAGTAAGTAACAATTTAATAACTAGTAAGTAACAATTTAATAACTAGCAAGTAACAATTTAATAACTAGTAAGTAACGATTTAATAAATAGTAGGTAACGATTTAATAAATAGTAAGTAACAGTTTAATAAATAGTAAGTAACAATTTAATAAATAGTAAGTAAGAATTTAATAAATAGTAAGTAACAATTTAATAAATAGTAAGTAACGATTTAATAAATAGTAAGTAACAATTTAATAAATTGTATGTAACGATTTAATAAATAGTAAGTAACGATTTAATAAATAGTAAGTAACGATTTAATAAATAGTAAGTAACGATTTAATAAATAGTAAGTAACGATTTAATAAATAGTAAGTAACAATTTAATAAGTAGTGAGTAACAATTTAATAAATAGTAAGTATCAATTTAATAAATAGTAAGTAACAATTTAATAAAAAGCAAGTAACAATTTAATAAATAGCAAGTAACAATATAATAAATGGTAAGTAACAATATAATAAATAGTAAGTAACAATTTAATAAATAGTAAGTAACAATTTAATAAATAGTAAGTAACAATTTAATAACTAGTAAGTAACAATTTAATAACTAGAAAGTTACAATTTAATAACTAGTAAGTAACAATTTAATAAATAGTAAGTAACGATTTAATAAATAGTAAGTAACGATTTAATAAATTGTATGTAACGATTTAATAAATAGTAAGTAACGATTTAATAAATAGTAAGTAACGATTTAATAAATAGTAAGTAACGATTTAATAAATAGTATGTAACGATTTAATAACTAGTACGTAACGATTTAATAAATTGTAAGTAACGATTTAATAAATAGTAAGTAACGATTTAATAAATAGTATGTAACGATTTAATAAATAGTAAGTAACGATTTAATAAATAGTAAGTAACGATTTAATAAATAGTAAGTATCGATTTAATAAATAGTCAGCAACAATTTAATAAGTAGTAAGTAACAATTTAATAAATAGTAAGTAACAATTTAATAAATAGTAAGTAACAATTTAATAAATAGTAAGTAACAATTTAGAGACTAGTAAGTAACAATTTAAGAACTAGTAAGTAACAATTTAATAACTAGTATGTAACAATTTAATAACTAGTAAGTAACAATTTAATAATTAGTAAGTAACAATTTAATAAATAGTAAGTAACGATTTAATAAATAGTAAGTAACGATTTAATAAATAGTATGTAACGATTTAATAAATAGTAAGTAACAATTTAATAAGTAGTAAGTAACAATTTAATAAATAGTAAGTAACAATTTAATAAATAGTAAGTAACAATTTAATAAACAGTAAGTAACAATTTAATAAATAGTAAGTAACGATTTAATAAATAGTAAGTAACGATTTAATAAATAGTATGTAACGATTTAATAAATAGTAAGTAACGATTTAATAAATAGTAAGTAACGATTTAATAAATAGTAAGTAACGATTTAATAAATAGTAAGTAACGATTTAATAAATAGTATGTAACGATTTAATAAATAGTAAGTAACGATTTAATAAATAGTAAGTAACGATTTAATAAATAGTAAGTAACGATTTAATAAATAGTAAGTAACAATTTAATAAGTAGTAAGTAACAATTTAATAAATAGTAAGTAACAATTTAATAAATAGTAAGTAACAATTTAATAAACAGTAAGTAACAATTTAATAAATAGTAAGTAACCATTTAATAAATACTAAGTAACAATTTAATAACTAGTAAGTAACAATTTAATAACTAGTAAGTAACAATTTAATAACTAGCAAGTAACAATTTAATAACTAGTAAGTAACGATTTAATAAATAGTAGGTAACGATTTAATAAATAGTAAGTAACAGTTTAATAAATAGTAAGTAACAATTTAATAAATAGTAAGTAAGAATTTAATAAATAGTAAGTAACAATTTAATAAATAGTAAGTAACGATTTAATAAATAGTAAGTAACAATTTAATAAATTGTATGTAACGATTTAATAAATAGTAAGTAACGATTTAATAAATAGTAAGTAACGATTTAATAAATAGTAAGTAACGATTTAATAAATAGTAAGTAACGATTTAATAAATAGTAAGTAACAATTTAATAAGTAGTGAGTAACAATTTAATAAATAGTAAGTATCAATTTAATAAATAGTAAGTAACAATTTAATAAAAAGCAAGTAACAATTTAATAAATAGCAAGTAACAATATAATAAATGGTAAGTAACAATATAATAAATAGTAAGTAACAATTTAATAAATAGTAAGTAACAATTTAATAAATAGTAAGTAACAATTTAATAACTAGTAAGTAACAATTTAATAACTAGAAAGTTACAATTTAATAACTAGTAAGTAACAATTTAATAAATAGTAAGTAACGATTTAATAAATAGTAAGTAACGATTTAATAAATTGTATGTAACGATTTAATAAATAGTAAGTAACGATTTAATAAATAGTAAGTAACGATTTAATAAATAGTAAGTAACGATTTAATAAATAGTAAGTAACGATTTAATAAATAGTAAGTAACGATTTAATAAATAGAATGTAACGATTTAATAAACAGTAAGTAACGATTTAATAAATAGTAAGTAACGATTTAATAAATAGTAAGTAACGATTTAATAAATAGTAAGCAACGATTTAATAAATAGTAAGTAACAATTTAATAAATAGTAAGTAACAATTTAATAAATAGTATGTAACAATTTAATAGACAGTAAGTAACAATTTAATAAATAGTAAGTAACCATTTAATAAATAGTAAGTAACAATTTAATAAATAGTAAGTAACAATTTAATAAATAGTAAGAAACAATTTAGAAACTAGTAAGTAACAATTGAAGAACTAGTAAGTAACAATTTAAGGGGGAACACCACTGTGACGGCCGGAAAAATGAGCCCATTTTTAAGATTTTTTTAAGGGACAACTTACAGTTTTATTATAAAATTGTTATTACCTATCTTTAGTACAATGTCTTAAGAGACTATAAAAAAAAAAGTAATAGAAAAACATGCATAGATTTCCATATACAGTTAATCTCCTACATCCCTCACAAGAAAACATAGGTCGCTTATCGAAACGATATCTTTGGAACGGCAACTCTGAAATCATTTTTTTTTTTTTTAATATAATCGGTATGAGTGTAGTTTCCGTTGTACGTACCGATTTTTTAAAAAAATTATTTTTGTAAAAATGGTGCGCTTGGGAAGAAAAAGTTTCGAAAATCCGCAAAAAAATGGATAGTTTTTCGAGCGTATTTAAAAAAATATGTTTTCGATCAAAAAATCGGTACGTACAACTGAAGATACTCTTGTTTTAAAGATCCTATCAAAATTTCAAGTCGATCGGATAAAAATTGACAGAGCTATTGATTCGATCAGTTAGAAAAATGTCGTTTCGAGAAAATCGCGTTTAAAGTTTACACGGGAAAAATCACACTTCCGTTCGTGACGTTCACTGTCACTCGAATGCCCGATCAACGGTTGCATTTCTTCGATTCTCGAACGAACAGCGTACCGTGCGTAAAAACGGGAAAAACCCAAAATTTATAACCTTTAACAATGTGGGGGAACAGTGGGTAAGAAAAATGTCGGCGCGCTATTTGCCGCTAACATAGCGCGCTCGGAACGGCATCGTGACGCGTCTCACAAAATGCACTGTATCTTCGTCAATTCTTCGAATATCAACTTGAAATTTTCAGAGAGTATTTTTGAAGAGTTAAACATTAAGAAAGTGAAGAAAAAAAAAATCGAAATTTTTTCAACTTTCACAGTGGTGTTCCCCCTTAATAACTAGTAAGTAACAATTTAATCACTAGTAAGTAACAATTTAATAACTAGTAAGTAACAAATTAATAAATAGTAAGTAACGATTTAATAAATAGTACGTAACGATTTAATAAATAGTATGTAACGATTTAATAAATAGTAAGTAACGATTTAATAAATAGTAAGTAACGATTTAATAAATAGTAAGAAACGATTTAATAAATAGTAAGTAACGATTTAATAAATAGTATGTAACGATTTAATAAATAGTAAGTAACGATTTAATAAATAGTAAGTAACGATTTAATAAATAGTAAGTAGCGATTTAATAAATAGTAAGTAACGATTTAATAAATAGTATGTAACGATTTAATAAATAGTAAGTAACGATTTAATAAATAGTAAGTAACGATTTAATAAATAGTAAGTAACGATTTAATAAATAGTAAGTAACAATTTAATAAGTAGTAAGTAACAATTTAATAAATAGTAAGTAACAATTTAATAAATAGTAAGTAACAATTTAATAAACAGTAAGTAACAATTTAATAAATAGTAAGTAACCATTTAATAAATACTAAGTAACAATTTAATAACTAGTAAGTAACAATTTAATAACTAGTAAGTAACAATTTAATAACTAGCAAGTAACAATTTAATAACTAGTAAGTAACAATTTAATAACTAGTAAGTAACAATTGAATAAATAGTAAGTAACGATTTAATAAATAGCAAGTAACGATTTAGTAAATAGTAAGTAACGATTTAATAAATAGTATGTAACGATTTAATAAATAGTAAGTAACGATTTAATAAATAGTAAGTAACGATTTAATAACTAGTAAGTAACGAGTTAATAACTAGAAAGTAACGATTTAATAAGTAGTAGATAACGATTTAATAACTAGTACGTAACGATTTAATAAATAGTAAGTAACAATTTAATAAATAGCAAGTAACAATTTAATAAATAGCAAGTAACAATATTATAAATGGTAAGTTACAATATAATAAATAGTAAGTAACAATATAATAAATAGTAAGTAACAATATAATAAATTGTAAGTAACAAATTAATAAATAGTAAGTAACAATTTAATAAATAGTAAGTAACAATTTAGTAAATAGCAAGTAACAATTTAATAAATAGCAAGTAACAATATTATAAATGGTAAGTTACAATATAATAAATAGTAAGTAACAATATAATAAATAGTAAGTAACAATATAATAAATTGTAAGTAACAAATTAATAAATAGAAAGTAACAATTTAATAACTAGTAAGTAACAATTTAATAAATAGTAAGTAACAATTTAATAAATAGTAAGTAACGATTTAATAAATAGCAAGTGACGATTTAATAACTAGTAAGTAACGATTTAATAACAAGAAAGTAACGATTTAATAAGTAGTAAATAATGATTTAATAACTAGTAAGTAACGATTTAATAACTAGTAAGTAACGATTTAATAAATAGTAAGTAACAAATTAATAAATAGTAAGTAACGATTTAATAAATAGTAAGTAACGATTTAATAAATAGTATGTAACGATTTAATAAATAGTAAGTAACGATTTAATAAATAGTAAGTAACGATTTAATAAATAGTAAGAAACGATTTAATAAATAGTAAGTAACGATTTAATAAATAGTATGTAACGATTTAATAAATAGTAAGTAACGATTTAATAAATAGTAAGTAACGATTTAATAAATAGTAAGTAGCGATTTAATAAATAGTAAGTAACGATTTAATAAATAGTATGTAACGATTTAATAAATAGTAAGTAACGATTTAATAAATAGTAAGTAACGATTTAATAAATAGTAAGTAACGATTTAATAAATAGTAAGTAACAATTTAATAAGTAGTAAGTAACAATTTAATAAATAGTAAGTAACAATTTAATAAATAGTAAGTAACAATTTAATAAACAGTAAGTAACAATTTAATAAATAGTAAGTAACCATTTAATAAATACTAAGTAACAATTTAATAACTAGTAAGTAACAATTTAATAACTAGTAAGTAACAATTTAATAACTAGCAAGTAACAATTTAATAACTAGTAAGTAACAATTTAATAACTAGTAAGTAACAATTGAATAAATAGTAAGTAACGATTTAATAAATAGCAAGTAACGATTTAGTAAATAGTAAGTAACGATTTAATAAATAGTATGTAACGATTTAATAAATAGTAAGTAACGATTTAATAAATAGTAAGTAACGATTTAATAACTAGTAAGTAACGAGTTAATAACTAGAAAGTAACGATTTAATAAGTAGTAGATAACGATTTAATAACTAGTACGTAACGATTTAATAAATAGTAAGTAACGATTTAATAAATAGTAAGTAACGATTTAATAAATAGTATGTAACGATTTAATAAATAGTAAGTAACGATTTAATAAATAGTAAGTAACGATTTAATAAATAGTAAGTAACGATTTAATAAATAGTACGTAACGATTTAATAAATAGTAAGTAACGATTTAATAAATAGTAAGTAACGATTTAATAAATAGTAAGTAACGATTTAATAAATAGTAAGTAACAATTTAATAAGTAGTGAGTAACAATTTAATAAATAGTAAGTAACAATTTAATAAATAGTAAGTAACAATTTAATAAATAGCAAGTAACAATTTAATAAATAGCAAGTAACAATATTATAAATGGTAAGTTACAATATAATAAATAGTAAGTAACAATATAATAAATAGTAAGTAACAATATAATAAATTGTAAGTAACAAATTAATAAATAGTAAGTAACAATTTAATAACTAGTAAGTAACAATTTAATAAATAGTAAGTAACAATTTAATAAATAGTAAGTAACGATTTAATAAATAGCAAGTGACGATTTAATAACTAGTAAGTAACGATTTAATAACAAGAAAGTAACGATTTAATAAGTAGTAAATAATGATTTAATAACTAGTAAGTAACGATTTAATAACTAGTAAGTAACGATTTAATAAATAGTAAGTAACGATTTAATAAATAGTAGGTAACGATTTAATAAATAGTAGGTAACGATTTAATAAATAGTAGGTAACGATTTAATAAATAGTAGGTAACGATTTAATAAATAGTATGTAACGATTTAATAAATAGTAAGTAACGATTTAATAAATTGTAAGTAACGATTTAATAAATAGTATGTAACAATTTAATAAATAGTAAGTAACAATTTAATAAATAGTAAGTAACCATTTAATAAATAGTAAGTAACAATTTAATAAATAGTAAGTAACAATTTAATAAATAGTAAGAAACAATTTAGAAAATAGTAAGCAACAATTGAAGAACTAGTAAGTAACAATTTAATAACTAGTAAGTAACAATTTAATCACTAGTATGTAACAATTTAATAACTAGTAAGTAACAAATTAATAAATAGTATGTAACAATTTAATAACTAGTAAGTAACAATTTAATAACTAGTAAGTAACAATTGAATAAATAGTAAGTAACGATTTAATAAATAGCAAGTAACGATTTAGTAAATAGTAAGTAACGATTTAATAAATAGTATGTAACAATTTAATAAATAGTAAGTAACGATTTAATAAATAGTAAGTAACGATTTAATAACTAGTAAGTAACGAGTTAATAACTAGAAAGTAACGATTTAATAAGTAGTAGATAACGATTTAATAACTAGTACGTAACGATTTAATAAATAGTAAGTAACGATTTAATAAATAGTAAGTAACGATTTAATAAATAGTATGTAACGATTTAATAAATAGTAAGTAACGATTTAATAAATAGTAAGTAACGATTTAATAAATAGTAAGTAACGATTTAATAAATAGTAAGTAACGATTTAATAAATAGTACGTAACGATTTAATAAATAGTAAGTAACGATTTAATAAATAGTAAGAAACGATTTAATAAATAGTAAGTAACGATTTAATAAATAGTATGTAACAATTTAATAAATAGAAAGTAACAATTTAATAAATAGTAAGTAACAATTTAGAAACTAGTAAGCAACAAATTAAGAACTAGTAAGTAACAATTTAATAACTAGTAAGTAACAATTTAATAACTAGTAAGTAACAATTTAATAACTAGCAAGTAACAATTTAATAACTAGTAAGTAACAATTTAATAACTAGTAAGTAACAATTGAATAAATAGTAAGTAACGATTTAATAAAAAGTAAGTAACGATTTAATAACTAGTAAGTAACGATTTAATAACTAGAAAGTAACGATTTAATAAATAGTAAGTAACGATTTAATAAATTGTAGGTAACGATTTAATAAATAGTAAGTAACGATTTAATAAATAGTAAGTAACGATTTAATAAATAGTAAGTAACGATTTAATAAATAGTATGTAACGATTTAATAAATAGTAAGTAACGATTTAATAAATAGTAAGTAACGATTTAATAAATAGTAAGTAACGATTTAATAAATAGTAAGTAACAATTTAATAAGTAGTAAGTAACAATTTAATAGATAGTAAGTAACAATTTAATAGATAGTAAGTAACAATTTAATAAATAGAAAGTAACAATTTAATAAATAGTAAGTAACAATTTAGAAACTAGTAAGTAACAATTTAAGAACTAGTAAGTAACAATTTAATAACTAGTAAGCAACAAATTAAGAACTAGTAAGTAACAATTTAATAACTAGTAAGTAACAATTTAATAACTAGTAAGTAACAATTTAATAACTAGTAAGTAACAATTTAATCACTAGTAAGTAACAATTTAATAACTAGTAAGTAACAAATTAATAAATAGTAAGTAACGATTTAATAAATAGTAAGTAACGATTTAATAAAAAGTAAGTAACGATTTAATAACTAGTAAGTAACGATTTAATAACTAGAAAGTAACGATTTAATAAATAGTAAGTAACGATTTAATAAATAGTAGGTAACGATTTAATAAATAGTAAGTAACAGTTTAATAAATAGTAAGTAACAATTTAATAAATAGTAAGTAAGTATTTAATAAATAGTAAGTAACAATTTAATAAATAGTAAGTAACAATTTAATAAATAGTAAGAAACAATTTAGAAACTAGTAAGTAACAATTGAAGAACTAGTAAGTAACAATTTAATAACTAGTAAGTAACAATTTAATCACTAGTAAGAAACGATTTAATAAATAGTAAGTAACGATTTAATAAATAGTATGTAACGATTTAATAAATAGTAAGTAACGATTTAATAAATAGTAAGTAACGATTTAATAAATAGTAAGTAACGATTTAATAAATAGTAAGTAACGATTTAATAAATAGTATGTAACGATTTAATAACTAGTACGTAACGATTTAATAAATTGTAAGTAACGATTTAATAAATAGTAAGTAACGATTTAATAAATAGTATGTAACGATTTAATAAATAGTAAGTAACGATTTAATAAATAGTAAGTAACGATTTAATAAATAGTAAGTATCGATTTAATAAATAGTCAGCAACAATTTAATAAGTAGTAAGTAACAATTTAATAAATAGTAAGTAACAATTTAATAAATAGTAAGTAACAATTTAATAAATAGTAAGTAACAATTTAGAGACTAGTAAGTAACAATTTAAGAACTAGTAAGTAACAATTTAATAACTAGTATGTAACAATTTAATAACTAGTAAGTAACAATTTAATAATTAGTAAGTAACAATTTAATAAATAGTAAGTAACGATTTAATAAATAGTAAGTAACGATTTAATAAATAGTATGTAACGATTTAATAAATAGTAAGTAACAATTTAATAAGTAGTAAGTAACAATTTAATAAATAGTAAGTAACAATTTAATAAATAGTAAGTAACAATTTAATAAACAGTAAGTAACAATTTAATAAATAGTAAGTAACGATTTAATAAATAGTAAGTAACGATTTAATAAATAGTATGTAACGATTTAATAAATAGTAAGTAACGATTTAATAAATAGTAAGTAACGATTTAATAAATAGTAAGTAACGATTTAATAAATAGTAAGTAACGATTTAATAAATAGTATGTAACGATTTAATAAATAGTAAGTAACGATTTAATAAATAGTAAGTAACGATTTAATAAATAGTAAGTAACGATTTAATAAATAGTAAGTAACAATTTAATAAGTAGTAAGTAACAATTTAATAAATAGTAAGTAACAATTTAATAAATAGTAAGTAACAATTTAATAAACAGTAAGTAACAATTTAATAAATAGTAAGTAACCATTTAATAAATACTAAGTAACAATTTAATAACTAGTAAGTAACAATTTAATAACTAGTAAGTAACAATTTAATAACTAGCAAGTAACAATTTAATAACTAGTAAGTAACGATTTAATAAATAGTAGGTAACGATTTAATAAATAGTAAGTAACAGTTTAATAAATAGTAAGTAACAATTTAATAAATAGTAAGTAAGAATTTAATAAATAGTAAGTAACAATTTAATAAATAGTAAGTAACGATTTAATAAATAGTAAGTAACAATTTAATAAATTGTATGTAACGATTTAATAAATAGTAAGTAACGATTTAATAAATAGTAAGTAACGATTTAATAAATAGTAAGTAACGATTTAATAAATAGTAAGTAACGATTTAATAAATAGTAAGTAACAATTTAATAAGTAGTGAGTAACAATTTAATAAATAGTAAGTATCAATTTAATAAATAGTAAGTAACAATTTAATAAAAAGCAAGTAACAATTTAATAAATAGCAAGTAACAATATAATAAATGGTAAGTAACAATATAATAAATAGTAAGTAACAATTTAATAAATAGTAAGTAACAATTTAATAAATAGTAAGTAACAATTTAATAACTAGTAAGTAACAATTTAATAACTAGAAAGTTACAATTTAATAACTAGTAAGTAACAATTTAATAAATAGTAAGTAACGATTTAATAAATAGTAAGTAACGATTTAATAAATTGTATGTAACGATTTAATAAATAGTAAGTAACGATTTAATAAATAGTAAGTAACGATTTAATAAATAGTAAGTAACGATTTAATAAATAGTAAGTAACGATTTAATAAATAGTAAGTAACGATTTAATAAATAGAATGTAACGATTTAATAAACAGTAAGTAACGATTTAATAAATAGTAAGTAACGATTTAATAAATAGTAAGTAACGATTTAATAAATAGTAAGCAACGATTTAATAAATAGTAAGTAACAATTTAATAAATAGTAAGTAACAATTTAATAAATAGTATGTAACAATTTAATAGACAGTAAGTAACAATTTAATAAATAGTAAGTAACCATTTAATAAATAGTAAGTAACAATTTAATAAATAGTAAGTAACAATTTAATAAATAGTAAGAAACAATTTAGAAACTAGTAAGTAACAATTGAAGAACTAGTAAGTAACAATTTAAGGGGGAACACCACTGTGACGGCCGGAAAAATGAGCCCATTTTTAAGATTTTTTTAAGGGACAACTTACAGTTTTATTATAAAATTGTTATTACCTATCTTTAGTACAATGTCTTAAGAGACTATAAAAAAAAAAGTAATAGAAAAACATGCATAGATTTCCATATACAGTTAATCTCCTACATCCCTCACAAGAAAACATAGGTCGCTTATCGAAACGATATCTTTGGAACGGCAACTCTGAAATCATTTTTTTTTTTTTAATATAATCGGTATGAGTGTAGTTTCCGTTGTACGTACCGATTTTTTAAAAAAATTATTTTTGTAAAAATGGTGCGCTTGGGAAGAAAAAGTTTCGAAAATCCGCAAAAAAATGGATAGTTTTTCGAGCGTATTTAAAAAAATATGTTTTCGATCAAAAAATCGGTACGTACAACTGAAGATACTCTTGTTTTAAAGATCCTATCAAAATTTCAAGTCGATCGGATAAAAATTGACAGAGCTATTGATTCGATCAGTTAGAAAAATGTCGTTTCGAGAAAATCGCGTTTAAAGTTTACACGGGAAAAATCACACTTCCGTTCGTGACGTTCACTGTCACTCGAATGCCCGATCAACGGTTGCATTTCTTCGATTCTCGAACGAACAGCGTACCGTGCGTAAAAACGGGAAAAACCCAAAATTTATAACCTTTAACAATGTGGGGGAACAGTGGGTAAGAAAAATGTCGGCGCGCTATTTGCCGCTAACATAGCGCGCTCGGAACGGCATCGTGACGCGTCTCACAAAATGCACTGTATCTTCGTCAATTCTTCGAATATCAACTTGAAATTTTCAGAGAGTATTTTTGAAGAGTTAAACATTAAGAAAGTGAAGAAAAAAAAAATCGAAATTTTTTCAACTTTCACAGTGGTGTTCCCCCTTAATAACTAGTAAGTAACAATTTAATCACTAGTAAGTAACAATTTAATAACTAGTAAGTAACAAATTAATAAATAGTAAGTAACGATTTAATAAATAGTACGTAACGATTTAATAAATAGTATGTAACGATTTAATAAATAGTAAGTAACGATTTAATAAATAGTAAGTAACGATTTAATAAATAGTAAGAAACGATTTAATAAATAGTAAGTAACGATTTAATAAATAGTATGTAACGATTTAATAAATAGTAAGTAACGATTTAATAAATAGTAAGTAACGATTTAATAAATAGTAAGTAGCGATTTAATAAATAGTAAGTAACGATTTAATAAATAGTATGTAACGATTTAATAAATAGTAAGTAACGATTTAATAAATAGTAAGTAACGATTTAATAAATAGTAAGTAACGATTTAATAAATAGTAAGTAACAATTTAATAAGTAGTAAGTAACAATTTAATAAATAGTAAGTAACAATTTAATAAATAGTAAGTAACAATTTAATAAACAGTAAGTAACAATTTAATAAATAGTAAGTAACCATTTAATAAATACTAAGTAACAATTTAATAACTAGTAAGTAACAATTTAATAACTAGTAAGTAACAATTTAATAACTAGCAAGTAACAATTTAATAACTAGTAAGTAACAATTTAATAACTAGTAAGTAACAATTGAATAAATAGTAAGTAACGATTTAATAAATAGCAAGTAACGATTTAGTAAATAGTAAGTAACGATTTAATAAATAGTATGTAACGATTTAATAAATAGTAAGTAACGATTTAATAAATAGTAAGTAACGATTTAATAACTAGTAAGTAACGAGTTAATAACTAGAAAGTAACGATTTAATAAGTAGTAGATAACGATTTAATAACTAGTACGTAACGATTTAATAAATAGTAAGTAACAATTTAATAAATAGCAAGTAACAATTTAATAAATAGCAAGTAACAATATTATAAATGGTAAGTTACAATATAATAAATAGTAAGTAACAATATAATAAATAGTAAGTAACAATATAATAAATTGTAAGTAACAAATTAATAAATAGTAAGTAACAATTTAATAAATAGTAAGTAACAATTTAGTAAATAGCAAGTAACAATTTAATAAATAGCAAGTAACAATATTATAAATGGTAAGTTACAATATAATAAATAGTAAGTAACAATATAATAAATAGTAAGTAACAATATAATAAATTGTAAGTAACAAATTAATAAATAGTAAGTAACAATTTAATAACTAGTAAGTAACAATTTAATAAATAGTAAGTAACAATTTAATAAATAGTAAGTAACGATTTAATAAATAGCAAGTGACGATTTAATAACTAGTAAGTAACGATTTAATAACAAGAAAGTAACGATTTAATAAGTAGTAAATAATGATTTAATAACTAGTAAGTAACGATTTAATAACTAGTAAGTAACGATTTAATAAATAGTAAGTAACAAATTAATAAATAGTAAGTAACGATTTAATAAATAGTAAGTAACGATTTAATAAATAGTATGTAACGATTTAATAAATAGTAAGTAACGATTTAATAAATAGTAAGTAACGATTTAATAAATAGTAAGAAACGATTTAATAAATAGTAAGTAACGATTTAATAAATAGTATGTAACGATTTAATAAATAGTAAGTAACGATTTAATAAATAGTAAGTAACGATTTAATAAATAGTAAGTAGCGATTTAATAAATAGTAAGTAACGATTTAATAAATAGTATGTAACGATTTAATAAATAGTAAGTAACGATTTAATAAATAGTAAGTAACGATTTAATAAATAGTAAGTAACGATTTAATAAATAGTAAGTAACAATTTAATAAGTAGTAAGTAACAATTTAATAAATAGTAAGTAACAATTTAATAAATAGTAAGTAACAATTTAATAAACAGTAAGTAACAATTTAATAAATAGTAAGTAACCATTTAATAAATACTAAGTAACAATTTAATAACTAGTAAGTAACAATTTAATAACTAGTAAGTAACAATTTAATAACTAGCAAGTAACAATTTAATAACTAGTAAGTAACAATTTAATAACTAGTAAGTAACAATTGAATAAATAGTAAGTAACGATTTAATAAATAGCAAGTAACGATTTAGTAAATAGTAAGTAACGATTTAATAAATAGTATGTAACGATTTAATAAATAGTAAGTAACGATTTAATAAATAGTAAGTAACGATTTAATAACTAGTAAGTAACGAGTTAATAACTAGAAAGTAACGATTTAATAAGTAGTAGATAACGATTTAATAACTAGTACGTAACGATTTAATAAATAGTAAGTAACGATTTAATAAATAGTAAGTAACGATTTAATAAATAGTATGTAACGATTTAATAAATAGTAAGTAACGATTTAATAAATAGTAAGTAACGATTTAATAAATAGTAAGTAACGATTTAATAAATAGTACGTAACGATTTAATAAATAGTAAGTAACGATTTAATAAATAGTAAGTAACGATTTAATAAATAGTAAGTAACGATTTAATAAATAGTAAGTAACAATTTAATAAGTAGTGAGTAACAATTTAATAAATAGTAAGTAACAATTTAATAAATAGTAAGTAACAATTTAATAAATAGCAAGTAACAATTTAATAAATAGCAAGTAACAATATTATAAATGGTAAGTTACAATATAATAAATAGTAAGTAACAATATAATAAATAGTAAGTAACAATATAATAAATTGTAAGTAACAAATTAATAAATAGTAAGTAACAATTTAATAACTAGTAAGTAACAATTTAATAAATAGTAAGTAACAATTTAATAAATAGTAAGTAACGATTTAATAAATAGCAAGTGACGATTTAATAACTAGTAAGTAACGATTTAATAACAAGAAAGTAACGATTTAATAAGTAGTAAATAATGATTTAATAACTAGTAAGTAACGATTTAATAACTAGTAAGTAACGATTTAATAAATAGTAAGTAACGATTTAATAAATAGTAGGTAACGATTTAATAAATAGTAGGTAACGATTTAATAAATAGTAGGTAACGATTTAATAAATAGTAGGTAACGATTTAATAAATAGTATGTAACGATTTAATAAATAGTAAGTAACGATTTAATAAATTGTAAGTAACGATTTAATAAATAGTATGTAACAATTTAATAAATAGTAAGTAACAATTTAATAAATAGTAAGTAACCATTTAATAAATAGTAAGTAACAATTTAATAAATAGTAAGTAACAATTTAATAAATAGTAAGAAACAATTTAGAAAATAGTAAGCAACAATTGAAGAACTAGTAAGTAACAATTTAATAACTAGTAAGTAACAATTTAATCACTAGTATGTAACAATTTAATAACTAGTAAGTAACAAATTAATAAATAGTATGTAACGATTTAATAAATAGTAAGTAACGATTTAATAAATAGTATGTAACGATTTAATAAATAGTAAGTAACGATTTAATAAATAGTAAGTAACGATTTAATAAATAGTATGTAACGATTTAATAAATAGTAAGTAACGATTTAATAAATAGTATGTAACGATTTAATAAATAGTAAGTAACGATTTAATAAATAGTAAGTAACGATTTAATAAATAGTAAGTAACGATTTAATAAATAGTAAGTAACGATTTAATAAATAGTATGTAACGATTTAATAAATAGTAAGTAACGATTTAATAAATAGTAAGTAACGATTTAATAAATAGTAAGTAACGATTTAATAAATAGTAAGTAACAATTTAATAAGTAGTAAGTAACAATTTAATAAATAGTAAGTAACAATTTAATAAATAGTAAGTAACAATTTAATAAACAGTAAGTAACAATTTAATAAATAGTAAGTTACCATTTAATAAATACTAAGTAACAATTTAATAACTAGTAAGTAACAATTTAATAAATAGTAAGTAACAATTTAATAACTAGCAAGTAACAATTTAATAACTAGTAAGTAACAATTTAATAACTAGTAAGTAACAATTGAATAAATAGTAAGTAACGATTTAATAAATAGTAAGTAACGATTTAATAACTAGTAAGTAACGATTTAATAAATAGTATGTAACGATTTAATAAATAGTAAGTAACGATTTAATAAATAGTAAGTAACGATTTAATAAATAGTAAGTAACAATATAATAAATAGTAAGTAACAATATAATAAATTGTAAGTAACAAATTAATAAATAGTAAGTAACAATTTAATAACTAGTAAGTAACAATTTAATAAATAGTAAGTAACAATTTAATAAATAGTAAGTAACGATTTAATAAATAGTAAGTAACGATTTAATAAATAGTAAGTAACGATTTAATAAATAGTAAGTAACGATTTAATAAATAGTAAGTAACGATTTAATAAATAGTAAGTAACGATTTAATAAATAGTAAGTAACAATTTAATAAGTACTGAGTAATAATTTAATAAATGGTAAGTATCAATTTAATAAATAGTAAGTAACAATTTAATAAAAAGCAAGTAACAATTTAATAAATAGCAAGTAACAATATAATAAATGGTAAGTAACAATATAATAAATAGTAAGTAACAATTTAATAAATAGTAAGTAACAATTTAATAAATAGTAAGTAACAATTAAATAACTAGTAAGTAACAATTTAATAACTAGAAAGTTACAATTTAATAACTAGTAAGTAACAATTTAATAAATAGTAAGTAACGATTTAATAAATAGTAAGTAACGATTTAATAAATTGTATGTAACGATTTAATAAATAGTAAGTAACGATTTAATAAATAGTAAGTAACGATTTAATAAATAGTAAGTAACGATTTAATAAATAGTAAGTAACGATTTAATAAATAGTAAGTAACGATTTAATAAATAGTAAGTAACAATTTAATAAGTAGTGAGTAACAATTTAATAAATAGTAAGTATCAATTTAATAAATAGTAAGTAACAATTTAATAAAAAGCAAGTAACAATTTAATAAATAGCAAGTAACAATATAATAAATGGTAAGTAACAATATAATAAATAGTAAGTAACAATTTAATAAATAGTAAGTAACAATTTAATAAATAGTAAGTAACAATTTAATAACTAGTAAGTAACAATTTAATAACTAGAAAGTTACAATTTAATAACTAGTAAGTAACAATTTAATAAATAGTAAGTAACGATTTAATAAATAGTAAGTAACGATTTAATAAATTGTATGTAACGATTTAATAAATAGTAAGTAACGATTTAATAAATAGTAAGTAACGATTTAATAAATAGTAAGTAACGATTTAATAAATAGTAAGTAACGATTTAATAAATAGTAAGTAACGATTTAATAAATAGAATGTAACGATTTAATAAACAGTAAGTAACGATTTAATAAATAGTAAGTAACGATTTAATAAATAGTAAGTAACGATTTAATAAATAGTAAGCAACGATTTAATAAATACTAAGTAACAATTTAATAAATAGTAAGTAACAATTTAATAAATAGTATGTAACAATTTAATAGACAGTAAGTAACAATTTAATAAATAGTAAGTAACCATTTAATAAATAGTAAGTAACAATTTAATAAATAGTAAGTAACAATTTAATAAATAGTAAGAAACAATTTAGAAACTAGTAAGTAACAATTGAAGAACTAGTAAGTAACAATTTAATAACTAGTAAGTAACAATTTAATCACTAGTAAGTAACAATTTAATAACTAGTAAGTAACAAATTAATAAATAGTAAGTAACGATTTAATAAATAGTAAGTAACGATTTAATAAATAGTATGTAACGATTTAATAAATGGTAAGTAACGATTTAATAAATAGTAAGTAACGATTTAATAAATAGTAAGAAACGATTTAATAAATAGTAAGTAACGATTTAATAAATAGTATGTAACGATTTAATAAATAGTAAGTAACGATTTAATAAATAGTAAGTAACGATTTAATAAATAGTAAGTAGCGATTTAATAAATAGTAAGTAACGATTTAATAAATAGTATGTAACGATTTAATAAATAGTAAGTAACGATTTAATAAATAGTAAGTAACAATATTATAAATGGTAAGTTACAATATAATAAATAGTAAGTAACAATATAATAAATAGTAAGTAACAATATAATAAATTGTAAGTAACAAATTAATAAATAGTAAGTAACGATTTAATAAATAGTATGTAACGATTTAATAAATAGTAAGTAACGATTTAATAAATAGTAAGTAACGATTTAATAACTAGTAAGTAACGAGTTAATAACTAGAAAGTAACGATTTAATAAGTAGTAGATAACGATTTAATAACTAGTACGTAACGATTTAATAAATAGTAAGTAACGATTTAATAAATAGTAAGTAACGATTTAATAAATAGTATGTAACGATTTAATAAATAGTAAGTAACGATTTAATAAATAGTAAGTAACGATTTAATAAATAGTAAGTAACGATTTAATAAATAGTAAGTAACGATTTAATAAATAGTACGTAACGATTTAATAAATAGTAAGTAACGATTTAATAAATAGTAAGTAACGATTTAATAAATAGTAAGTAACGATTTAATAAATAGTAAGTAACAATTTAATAAGTAGTGAGTAACAATTTAATAAATAGTAAGTAACAATTTAATAAATAGTAAGTAACAATTTAATAAATAGCAAGTAACAATTTAATAAATAGCAAGTAACAATATTATAAATGGTAAGTTACAATATAATAAATAGTAAGTAACAATATAATAAATAGTAAGTAACAATATAATAAATTGTAAGTAACAAATTAATAAATAGTAAGTAACAATTTAATAACTAGTAAGTAACAATTTAATAAATAGTAAGTAACAATTTAATAAATAGTAAGTAACGATTTAATAAATAGTAAGTAACGATTTAATAAATAGTAGGTAACGATTTAATAAATAGTAGGTAACGATTTAATAAATAGTAGGTAACGATTTAATAAATAGTAGGTAACGATTTAATAAATAGTATGTAACGATTTAATAAATAGTAAGTAACGATTTAATAAATTGTAAGTAACGATTTAATAAATAGTATGTAACAATTTAATAAATAGTAAGTAACAATTTAATAAATAGTAAGTAACCATTTAATAAATAGTAAGTAACAATTTAATAAATAGTAAGTAACAATTTAATAAATAGTAAGTAACAATTTAATAAATAGTAAGTAACAATTTAATAAGATGTAAGTAACGATTTAATAAATAGTAAGTAACAATTTAATAAACAGTAAGTAACAATTTAATAAATAGTAAGTAACCATTTAATAAATAGTAAGTAACAATTTAATAAATAGTAAGTAACAATTTAATAAATAGTAAGAAACAATTTAGAAACTAGTAAGTAACAATTGAAGAACTAGTAAGTAACAATTTAATAACTAGTAAGTAACAATTTAATCACTAGTAAGTAACAATTTAATAACTAGTAAGTAACAAATTAATAAATAGTAAGTAACGATTTAATAAATAGTAAGTAACGATTTAATAAATAGTATGTAACGATTTAATAAATAGTAAGTAACGATTTAATAAATAGTAAGTAACGATTTAATAAATAGTAAGTAACGATTTAATAAATAGTAAGTAACAATTTAATAAGTAGTAAGTAACAATTTAATAAATAGTAAGTAACAATTTAATAAATAGTAAGTAACAATTTAATAAACAGTAAGTAACAATTTAATAAATAGTAAGTTACCATTTAATAAATACTAAGTAACAATTTAATAACTAGTAAGTAACAATTTAATAAATAGTAAGTAACAATTTAATAACTAGCAAGTAACAATTTAATAACTAGTAAGTAACAATTTAATAACTAGTAAGTAACAATTGAATAAATAGTAAGTAACGATTTAATAAATAGTAAGTAACGATTTAATAACTAGTAAGTAACGATTTAATAAATAGTATGTAACGATTTAATAAATAGTAAGTAACGATTTAATAAATAGTAAGTAACGATTTAATAAATAGTAAGTAACAATATAATAAATAGTAAGTAACAATATAATAAATTGTAAGTAACAAATTAATAAATAGTAAGTAACAATTTAATAACTAGTAAGTAACAATTTAATAAATAGTAAGTAACAATTTAATAAATAGTAAGTAACGATTTAATAAATAGTAAGTAACGATTTAATAAATAGTAAGTAACGATTTAATAAATAGTAAGTAACGATTTAATAAATAGTAAGTAACGATTTAATAAATAGTAAGTAACGATTTAATAAATAGTAAGTAACAATTTAATAAGTAGTGAGTAACAATTTAATAAATAGTATGTATCAATTTAATAAATAGTAAGTAACAATTTAATAAAAAGCAAGTAACAATTTAATAAATAGCAAGTAACAATATAATAAATGGTAAGTAACAATATAATAAATAGTAAGTAACAATTTAATAAATAGTAAGTAACAATTTAATAAATAGTAAGTAACAATTAAATAACTAGTAAGTAACAATTTAATAACTAGAAAGTTACAATTTAATAACTAGTAAGTAACAATTTAATAAATAGTAAGTAACGATTTAATAAATAGTAAGTAACGATTTAATAAATTGTATGTAACGATTTAATAAATAGTAAGTAACGATTTAATAAATAGTAAGTAACGATTTAATAAATAGTAAGTAACGATTTAATAAATAGTAAGTAACGATTTAATAAATAGTAAGTAACGATTTAATAAATAGTAAGTAACGATTTAATAAATAGTATGTAACGATTTAATAAATAGTAAGTAACGATTTAATAAATAGTAAGTAACGATTTAATAAATAGTAAGTAACGATTTAATAAATAGTAAGTAACAATTTAATAAGTAGTAAGTAACAATTTAATAAATAGTAAGTAACAATTTAATAAATAGAAAGTAACAATTTAATAAATAGTAAGTAACAATTTAGAAACTAGTAAGTAACAATTTAAGAACTAGTAAGTAACAATTTAATAACTAGTAAGTAATAATTTAATAACTAGTAAGTAACAATTTAATAACTAGTAAGTAACGATTTAATAAATAGTAAGTAACGATTTAATAAATACTAAGTAACGATTTAATAAATAGTAAGTAACAATTTAATAAGTAGTAAGTAACAATTTAATAAATAGTAAGTAACAATTTAATAAATAGAAAATAACAATTTAATAAATAGTAAGTAACAATTTAGAAACTAGTAAGCAACAAATTAAGACCTAGTAAGTAACAATTTAATAACTAGTAAGTAACAATTTAATAACTAGTAAGTAACAATTTAATAACTAGTAAGTAACAATTTAATAACTAGTAAGTAACAATTTAATAACTAGCAAGTAACAATTTAATAACTAGTAAGTAACAATTTAATAACTAGTAAGTAACAATTGAATAAATAGTAAGTAACGATTTAATAAATAGCAAGTAACGATTTAGTAAATAGTAAGTAACGATTTAATAAATAGTATGTAACGATTTAATAAATAGTACGTAACGATTTAATAAATAGTAAGTAACGATTTAATAACTAGTAAGTAACGAGTTAATAACTAGAAAGTAACGATTTAATAAGTAGTAGATAACGATTTAATTACTAGTACGTAACGATTTAATAAATAGTAAGTAACGATTTAATAAATAGTAAGTAACGATTTAATAAATAGTATGTAACGATTTAATAAATAGTAAGTAACGATTTAATAAATAGTAAGTAACGATTTAATAAATAGTAAGTAACGATTTAATAAATAGTAAGTAACGATTTAATAAATAGTACGTAACGATTTAATAAATAGTAAGTAACGATTTAATAAATAGTAAGTAACGATTTAATAAATAGTAAGTAACGATTTAATAAATAGTAAGTAACAATTTAATAAGTAGTGAGTAACAATTTAATAAATAGTAAGTAACAATTTAATAAATAGTAAGTAACAATTTAATAAATAGCAAGTAACAATTTAATAAATAGCAAGTAACAATATTATAAATGGTAAGTTACAATATAATAAATAGTAAGTAACAATATAATAAATAGTAAGTAACAATATAATAAATTGTAAGTAACAAATTAATAAATAGTAAGTAACAATTTAATAACTAGTAAGTAACGATTTAATAACTAGTAAGTAACGATTTAATAAATAGTAAGTAACTATTTAATAAATAGTAGGTAACGATTTAATAAATAGTAGGTAACGATTTAATAAATAGTAGGTAACGATTTAATAAATAGTAGGTAACGATTTAATAAATAGTATGTAACGATTTAATAAATAGTAAGTAACGATTTAATAAATTGTAAGTAACGATTTAATAAATAGTATGTAACAATTTAATAAATAGTAAGTAACAATTTAATAAATAGTAAGTAACCATTTAATAAATAGTAAGTAACAATTTAATAAATAGTAAGTAACAATTTAATAAATAGTAAGAAACAATTTAGAAACTAGTAAGCAACAATTGAAGAACTAGTAAGTAACAATTTAATAACTAGTAAGTAACAATTTAATCACTAGTAAGTAACAATTTAATAACTAGTAAGTAACAAATTAATAAATAGTATGTAACGATTTAATAAATAGTAAGTAACGATTTAATAAATAGTATGTAACGATTTAATAAATAGTAAGTAACGATTTAATAAATAGTAAGTAACGATTTAATAAATAGTAAGAAACGATTTAATAAATAGTAAGTAACGATTTAATAAATAGTATGTAACGATTTAATAAATAGTAAGTAACGATTTAATAAATAGTAAGTAACGATTTAATAAATAGTAAGTAACGATTTAATAAATAGTAAGTAACGATTTAATAAATAGTATGTAACGATTTAATAAATAGTAAGTAACGATTTAATAAATAGTAAGTAACGATTTAATAAATAGTAGGTAACGATTTAATAAATAGTAAGTAACAGTTTAATAAATAGTAAGTAACAATTTAATAAATAGTAAGTAAGAATTTAATAAATAGTAAGTAACAATTTAATAAATAGTAAGTAACGATTTAATAAATAGTAAGTAACAATTTAATAAATTGTATGTAACGATTTAATAAATAGTAAGTAACGATTTAATAAATAGTAAGTAACGATTTAATAAATAGTAAGTAACGATTTAATAAATAGTAAGTAACGATTTAATAAATAGTAAGTAACAATTTAATAAGTAGTGAGTAACAATTTAATAAATAGTAAGTATCAATTTAATAAATAGTAAGTAACAATTTAATAAAAAGCAAGTAACAATTTAATAAATAGCAAGTAACAATATAATAAATGGTAAGTAACAATATAATAAATAGTAAGTAACAATTTAATAAATAGTAAGTAACAATTTAATAAATAGTAAGTAACAATTAAATAACTAGTAAGTAACAATTTAATAACTAGAAAGTTACAATTTAATAACTAGTAAGTAACAATTTAATAAATAGTAAGTAACGATTTAATAAATAGTAAGTAACGATTTAATAAATTGTATGTAACGATTTAATAAATAGTAAGTAACGATTTAATAAATAGTAAGTAACGATTTAATAAATAGTTAGTAACGATTTAATAAATAGTAAGTAACGATTTAATAAATAGTAAGAAACAATTTAATAAGTAGTGAGTAACAATTTAATAAATAGTAAGTATCAATTTAATAAATAGTAAGTAACAATTTAATAAAAACCAAGTAACAATTTAATAAATAGCAAGTAACAATATAATAAATGGTAAGTAACAATATAATAAATAGTAAGTAACAATTTAATAAATAGTAAGTAACAATTTAATAAATAGTAAGTAACAATTTAATAACTAGTAAGTAACAATTTAATAACTAGAAAGTTACAATTTAATAACTAGTAAGTAACAATTTAATAAAGAGTAAGTAACAATTTAATAAATAGTAAGTAACAATTTAATAACTAGTAAGTAACAATTTAATAACTAGTAAGTAACAATTTAATAAATAGTAAGTAACAGTTTAATAAATAGTAAGAAACGATTTAATAACTAGTAAGTAACGGTTTAATAACTAGAAAGTAACGAATTTAATAAGTAGTAAGTAACGATTTAATAACTAGTAAGTAACGATTTAATAACTAGTAAGTAACGATTTAATAAATAGTAAGTAACGATTTAATAAATAATAGGTAACGTATTAATAAATAATAGGTAACGATTTAATAAATAGTAGGTAACGATTTAATAAATAGTAGGTAACGATTTAATAAATAGTAGGTAACGATTTAATAAATAGTAAGTAACGATTTAATAAATAGTAAGTAACGATTTAATAAATAGAATGTAACGATTTAATAAACAGTAAGTAACGATTTAATAAATAGTAAGTAACGATTTAATAAATAGTAAGTAACGATTTAATAAATAGTAAGCAACGATTTAATAAATAGTAAGTAACAATTTAATAAATAGTAAGTAACAATTTAATAAATAGTATGTAACAATTTAATAGACAGTAAGTAACAATTTAATAAATAGTAAGTAACCATTTAATAAATAGTAAGTAACAATTTAATAAATAGTAAGTAACAATTTAATAAATAGTAAGAAACAATTTAGAAACTAGTAAGTAACAATTGAAGAACTAGTAAGTAACAATTTAATAACTAGTAAGTAACAATTTAATCACTAGTAAGTAACAATTTAATAACTAGTAAGTAACAAATTAATAAATAGTAAGTAACGATTTAATAAATAGTAAGTAACGATTTAATAAATAGTATGTAACGATTTAATAAATAGTAAGTAACGATTTAATAAATAGTAAGTAACGATTTAATAAATAGTAAGAAACGATTTAATAAATAGTAAGTAACTATTTAATAAATATTAAGTAACAATTTAATAAATAGTAAGTAACAATTTAATAAATAGTAAGTAACAATTTAATAAACAGTAAGTAACAATTTAATAAATAAAAAGTAACCATTTAATAAATAGTAAGTAACAATTTAATAACTAGTAAGTAACGATTTAATAAATAGTATGTAACGATTAAATAAATAGTAAGTAACGATTTAATAAATAGTAAGTAACGATTTAATAAATAGTAAGTAACGATTTAATAAATAGTAAGTAACAATTTAATAAGTAGTATGTAACAATTTAATAAATAGTAAGTAACAATTTAATAAATAGTAAGTAGCAATTTAATAAATAGTAAGTAACGATTTAATAAATAGAATGTAACGATTTATTAAACAGTAAGTAACGATTTAATAAATAGTAAGTAACGATTTAATAAATAGTAAGTAACGATTTAATAAATAGTAAGTAACGATTTAATAAATAGTAAGTAACAATTTAATAAGTAGTAAGTAACAATTTAATAAATAGTAAGTAACAATTTAATAAATAGAAAGTAACAATTTAATAAATAGTAAGTAACAATTTAGAAACTAGTAAGTAACAATTTAGAAACTAGTAAGCAACAAATTAAGACCTAGTAAGTAACAATTTAATAACTAGTAAGTAACAATTTAATAACTAGTAAGTAACAATTTAATAACTAGTAAGTAACAATTTAATCACTAGTAAGTAACAATTTAATAACTAGTAAGTAACAAATTAATAAATAGTAAGTAACGATTTAATAAATAGTAAGTAACGATTTAATAAATAGTAAGTAAAAATTTAATAAATAGTAAGTAACGATTTAATAAATAGTAAGTAACGATTTAATAAATAGTAAGAAACTATTTAATAAATAGTAAGTAACGATTTAATAAATAGTATGTAACAATTTAATAAATAGTAAGTAACCATTTAATAAATAGTAAGTATCAATTTAATAACTAGTAAGTAACAATTTAATAACGAGTAAGTAACAATTTAATAACTAGCAAGTAACAATTTAATAACTAGTAAGTAACAATTTAATAACTAGTAAGTAACAATTGAATAAATAGTAAGTAACGATTTAATTAAAAGTAAGTAACGATTTAATAACTAGTAAGTAACGATTTAATAACTAGAAAGTAACGATTTAATAAATAGTAAGTAACGATTTAATAAATAGTAGGTAACGATTTAATAAATAGTAAGTAACAGTTTAATAAATAGTAAGTAACAATTTAATAAATAGTAAGTAAGTATTTAATAAATAGTAAGTAACAATTTAATAAATAGTAAGTAACAATTTAATAAATAGTAAGTAACAATTTAATAAATAGTAAGAAACAATTTAATAAATAGTAAGTAACAATTTAATAAATAGTAAGTAACAATTTAATAAATAGTTAGTAACAATTTAATAAATAGTAAGTAACAATTTAATAAATAGTAAGTAACAATTTAATAAATAGTGAGTACAATTTAATAAATAGTAAGAAACAATTTAATAAATAGTAAGTAACAGTTTAATAAATAGTAAGTAACAATATAATAAATAGCAAGTAACAATATAATAAATGGTAAGTAACAATATAATAAATAGTAAGTAACAATAAAATAAATAGTAAGAAACAATATAATAAATAGTAAGTAACAATTTAATAAATAGTAAGTAACAATTTAATAAATACTATCTAACGATTTAATAACTAGTAAGTAACGATTTAATAAATAGTAAGTAACGATTTAATAAATAATAGGTAACGATTTAATAAATAATAGGTAACGATTTAATAAATAGTAGGTAACGATTTAATAAATAGTAAGTAACGATTTAATATATAGTAAGTAACAATTTAATAAGTAGTAAGTAACAATTTAATAAGTAGTAAGTAACAATTTAATAAATAGAAAGTAACAATTTAATAAATAGTAAGTAACAATTTAGAAACTAGTAAGTAACAATTTAAGAACTAGTAAGTAACAATTTAATAACTAGTAAGTAACAATTTAATAAGTAGTAAGTAACAATTTAATAAGTAGTAAGTAACAATTTAATAAATAGAAAGTAACAATTTAATAAATAGTAAGTAACAATTTAGAAACTAGTAAGTAACAATTTAAGAACTAGTAAGTAACAATTTAATAACTAGTAAGTAACAATTTAATAACTAGTAAGTAACAATTTAATAACTAGTAAGTAACGATTTAATAAATAGTAAGTAACGATTTAATAAATAGTAAGTAACGATTTAATAAATAGTAAGTAACAATTTAATAAGTAGTAAGTAACAATTTAATAAATAGTAAGTAACAATTTAATAAATAGAAAGTAACAATTTAATAAATAGTAAGTAACAATTTAGAAACTAGTAAGCAACAAATTAAGAACTAGTAAGTAACAATTTAATAACTAGTAAGTAACAATTTAATAACTAGTAAGTAACAATTTAATAACTAGTAAGTAACAATTTAATCACTAGTAAGTAACAATTTAATAACTTGTAAGTAACAAATTAATAAATAGTAAGTAACGATTTAATAAATAGTAAGTAACGATTTAATAAATAGTAAGTAAAAATTTAATAAATAGTAAGTAACGATTTAATAAATAGTAAGTAACGATTTAATAAATAGTAAGAAACGATTTAATAAATAGTAAGTAACGATTTAATAAATAGTATGTAACAATTTAATAAATAGTATGTAACCATTTAATAAATAGTAAGTAACAATTTAATAACTAGTAAGTAACAATTTAATAACTAGTAAGTAACAATTTAATAACTAGCAAGTAACAATTTAATAACTAGTAAGTAACAATTTAATAACTAGTAAGTAACAATTGAATAAATAGTAAGTAACGATTTAATAAAAAGTAAGTAACGATTTAATAACTAGTAAGTAACGATTTAATAACTAAAAAGTAACGATTTAATAAATAGTAAGTAACGATTTAATAAATAGTAGGTAACGATTTAATAAATAGTAAGTAACAGTTTAATAAATAGTAAGTAACAATTTAATTAATAGTAAGTAAGTATTTAATAAATAGTAAGTAACAATTTAATAAATAGTAAGTAACAATTTAATAAATAGTAAGTAACAATTTAATAAATAGTGAGAAACAATTTAATAAATAGTAAGTAACAATTTAATAAATAGTAAGTAACAATTTAATAAATAGTTAGTAACAATTTAATAAATAGTAAGTAACAATTTAATAAATAGTAAGTAACAATTTAATAAATAGTGAGTAACAATTTAATAAATAGTAAGAAACAATTTAATAAATAGTAAGTAACAGTTTAATAAATAGTAAGTAACAATTTAATAAATAGCAAGTAACAATATAATAAATGGTAAGTAACAATATAATAAATAGTAAGTAACAATAAAATAAATAGTAACAAACAATATAATAAATAGTAAGTAACAATTTAATAAATAGTAAGAAACAATTTAATAAATACTATCTAACGATTTAATAACTAGTAAGTAACGATTTAATAAATAGTAAGTAACGATTTAATAAATAATAGGTAACGATTTAATAAATAGTAGGTAACGATTTAATAAATAGTAGGTAACGATTTAATAAATAGTAGGTAACGATTTAATAAATAGTAAGTAACGATTTAATAAATAGTAAGTAACTATTTAATAAATAGTAAGTAACGATTTAATAAATAGTAAGTAACGATTTAATAAATAGTAAGTAACAATTTAATAAATAGTAAGTAAGAATTTAATAAATAGTATGTAACAATTTAATAGACAGTAAGTAACAATTTAATAAATAGTAAGTAACCATTTAATAAATAGTAAGTAACAATTTAATAAATAGTAAGTAAGAATTTAATAAATAGTAAGTAACAATTTAATAAATAGTAAGTAACAATTTAATAAATAGTAAGTAACAATTTAATAAATAGTAAGAAACAATTTAATATATAGTAAGTAACAATTTAATAAATAGTAAGTAACGATTTAATAACTAGTACGTAACGATTTAATAAATTGTAAGTAACGATTTAATAAATAGTAAGTAACGATTTTATAAATAGTATGTAACGATTTAATAAATAGTAAGTAACCATTTAATAAATAGTAAGTAACAATTTAATAAATAGTAAGTAACAATTTAATAAATAGTAAGAAACAATTTAGAAACTAGTAAGTAACAATTGAAGAACTAGTAAGTAACAATTTAATAACTAGTAAGTAACAATTTAATCACTAGTAAGTAACAATTTAATAACTAGTAAGTAACAAATTAATAAATAGTAAGTAACGATTTAATAAATAGTAAGTAACGATTTAATAAATAGTATGTAACGATTTAATAAATAGTAAGTAACGATTTAATAAATAGTAAGTAACGATTTAATAAATAGTAAGAAACGATTTAATAAATAGTAAGTAACGATTTAATAAATAGTATGTAACGATTTAATAAATAGTAAGTAACGATTTAATAAATAGTAAGTAACGATTTAATAAATAGTAAGTAACGATTTAATAAATAGTAAGTAACGATTTAATAAATAGTATGTAACGATTTAATAAATAGTAAGTAACGATTTAATAAATAGTAAGTAACGATTTAATAAATAGTAAGTAACGATTTAATAAACAGTAAGTAACAATTTAATAAATAGTAGGTAACGATTTAATAAATAGTAGGTAACGATTTAATAAATAGTAAGTAACCATTTAATAAATAGTAAGTAACAATTTAATAAATAGTAAGTAACAATTTAATAAATAGTAAGAAACAATTTAGAAACTAGTAAGTAACAATTGAAGAACTAGTAAGTAACAATTTAATAACTAGTAAGTAACAATTTAATCACTAGTAAGTAACAATTTAATAACTAGTAAGTAACAAATTAATAAATAGTAAGTAACGATTTAATAAATAGTAAGTAACGATTTAATAAATAGTATGTAACGATTTAATAAATAGTAAGTAACGATTTAATAAATAGTAAGTAACGATTTAATAAATAGTAAGAAACGATTTAATAAATAGTAAGTAACGATTTAATAAATAGAATGTAACGATTTATTAAACAGTATGTAACGATTTAATAAATAGTAAGTAACTATTTAATAAATAGTAAGTAACGATTTAATAAATAGTAAGTAACGATTTAATAAATAGTAAGTAACAATTTAATAAATAGTAAGTAACGATTTAATAAATAGTAAGTAACGATTTAATAAATAGTAAGAAACGATTTAATAAATAGTAAGTAACGATTTAATAAAGAGCAAGTAACTATTTAATAAATAGCAAGTAACAATATTATAAATGTTAAGTAACAATATAATAAATAGTAAGTAACAATATAATAAATAGTAAGTAACAATATAATAAATTGTAAGTAACAAATTAATAAATAGTAAGTAACAATTTAATAACCAGTAAGTAACAATTTAATAAATAGTAAGTAACAATTTAGAGACTAGTAAGTAACAATTTAAGAACTAGTAAGTAACAATTTAATAACTAGTATGTAATAATTTAATATCTAGTAAGTAACAATTTAATAACTAGTAAGTAACAATTTAATAAATAGTAAGTAACGATTTAATAAATACTAAGTAACGATTTAATAAATAGTAAGTAACGATTTAATAAATAATAAGTAACGATTTAATAAATAGTATGTAATGATTTAATAAATAGTAAGTAACGATTTAATAAACAGTAAGTAACGATTTAATAAATAGTAAGTAACGATTTAATAAATAGTAAGTAACGATTTAATAAATAGTAAGTAACGATTTAATAAATAGTACGTAACGATTTAATAAATAGTAAGTAACGATTTAATAAATAGTAAGTAACGATTTAATAAATAGTAAGTAACGATTTAATAAATAGTAAGTAACAATTTAATAAGTAGTGAGTAACAATTTAATAAATAGTAAGTAACAATTTAATAAATAGTAAGTAACAATTTAATAAATAGCAAGTAACAATTTAATAAATAGCAAGTAACAATATTATAAATGGTAAGTTACAATATAATAAATAGTAAGTAACAATATAATAAATAGTAAGTAACAATATAATAAATTGTAAGTAACAAATTAATAAATAGTAAGTAACAATTTAATAACTAGTAAGTAACAATTTAATAAATAGTAAGTAACAATTTAATAAATAGTAAGTAACGATTTAATAAATAGCAAGTGACGATTTAATAACTAGTAAGTAACGATTTAATAACAAGAAAGTAACGATTTAATAAGTAGTAAATAATGATTTAATAACTAGTAAGTAACGATTTAATAACTAGTAAGTAACGATTTAATAAATAGTAAGTAACGATTTAATAAATAGTAGGTAACGATTTAATAAATAGTAGGTAACGATTTAATAAATAGTAGGTAACGATTTAATAAATAGTAGGTAACGATTTAATAAATAGTATGTAACGATTTAATAAATAGTAAGTAACGATTTAATAAATTGTAAGTAACGATTTAATAAATAGTATGTAACAATTTAATAAATAGTAAGTAACAATTTAATAAATAGTAAGTAACCATTTAATAAATAGTAAGTAACAATTTAATAAATAGTAAGTAACAATTTAATAAATAGTAAGAAACAATTTAGAAACTAGTAAGCAACAATTGAAGAACTAGTAAGTAACAATTTAATAACTAGTAAGTAACAATTTAATCACTAGTAAGTAACAATTTAATAACTAGTAAGTAACAAATTAATAAATAGTATGTAACGATTTAATAAATAGTAAGTAACGATTTAATAAATAGTATGTAACGATTTAATAAATAGTAAGTAACGATTTAATAAATAGTAAGTAACGATTTAATAAATAGTAAGAAACGATTTAATAAATAGTAAGTAACGATTTAATAAATAGTATGTAACGATTTAATAAATAGTAAGTAACGATTTAATAAATAGTAAGTAACGATTTAATAAATAGTAAGTAACGATTTAATAAATAGTAAGTAACGATTTAATAAATAGTATGTAACGATTTAATAAATAGTAAGTAACGATTTAATAAATAGTAAGTAACGATTTAATAAATAGTAAGTAACGATTTAATAAATAGTAAGTAACAATTTAATAAGTAGTAAGTAACAATTTAATAAATAGTAAGTAACAATTTAATAAATAGTAAGTAACAATTTAATAAACAGTAAGTAACAATTTAATAAATAGTAAGTAACCATTTAATAAATACTAAGCAACAATTTAATAACTAGTAAGTAACAATTTAATAACTAGTAAGTAACAATTTAATAACTAGCAAGTAACAATTTAATAACTAGTAAGTAACAATTTAATAACTAGTAAGTAACAATTGAATAAATAGTAAGTAACGATTTAATAAATAGTAAGTAACGATTTAATAACTAGTAAGTAACGATTTAATAACTAGAAAGTAACGATTTAATAAATAGTAAGTAACGATTTAATAAATAGTAGGTAACGATTTAATAAATAGTAAGTAACAGTTTAATAAATAGTAAGTAACAATTTAATAAATAGTAAGTAAGAATTTAATAAATAGTAAGTAACAATTTAATAAATAGTAAGTAACGATTTAATAAATAGTAAGTAACAATTTAATAAATTGTATGTAACGATTTAATAAATAGTAAGTAACGATTTAATAAATAGTAAGTAACGATTTAATAAATAGTAAGTAACGATTTAATAAATAGTAAGTAACGATTTAATAAATAGTAAGTAACAATTTAATAAGTAGTGAGTAACAATTTAATAAATAGTAAGTATCAATTTAATAAATAGTAAGTAACAATTTAATAAAAAGCAAGTAACAATTTAATAAATAGCAAGTAACAATATAATAAATGGTAAGTAACAATATAATAAATAGTAAGTAACAATTTAATAAATAGTAAGTAACAATTTAATAAATAGTAAGTAACAATTAAATAACTAGTAAGTAACAATTTAATAAAAAGCAAGTAACAATTTAATAAATAGCAAGTAACAATATAATAAATGGTAAGTAACAATATAATAAATAGTAAGTAACAATTTAATAAATAGTAAGTAACAATTTAATAAATAGTAAGTAACAATTTAATAACTAGTAAGTAACAATTTAATAACTAGAAAGTTACAATTTAATAACTAGTAAGTAACAATTTAATAAAGAGTAAGTAACAATTTAATAAATAGTAAGTAACAATTTAATAACTAGTAAGTAACAATTTAATAACTAGTAAGTAACAATTTAATAAATAGTAAGTAACAGTTTAATAAATAGTAAGAAACGATTTAATAACTAGTAAGTAACGGTTTAATAACTAGAAAGTAACGATTTAATAAGTAGTAAGTAACGATTTAATAACTAGTAAGTAACGATTTAATAACTAGTAAGTAACGATTTAATAAATAGTAAGTAACGATTTAATAAATAATAGGTAACGTATTAATAAATAATAGGTAACGATTTAATAAATAGTAGGTAACGATTTAATAAATAGTAGGTAACGATTTAATAAATAGTAGGTAACGATTTAATAAATAGTAAGTAACGATTTAATAAAGAGTAAGTAACGATTTAATAAATAGAATGTAACGATTTAATAAACAGTAAGTAACGATTTAATAAATAGTAAGTAACGATTTAATAAATAGTAAGTAACGATTTAATAAATAGTAAGCAACGATTTAATAAATAGTAAGTAACAATTTAATAAATAGTAAGTAACAATTTAATAAATAGTATGTAACAATTTAATAGACAGTAAGTAACAATTTAATAAATAGTAAGTAACAATTTAATAAATAGTAAGTAACGATTTAATAAATAGTAAGTAACAATTTAATAAATTGTATGTAACGATTTAATAAATAGTAAGTAACGATTTAATAAATAGTAAGTAACGATTTAATAAATAGTAAGTAACGATTTAATAAATAGTAAGTAACGATTTAATAAATAGTAAGTAACAATTTAATAAGTAGTGAGTAACAATTTAATAAATAGTAAGTATCAATTTAATAAATAGTAAGTAACAATTTAATAAAAAGCAAGTAACAATTTAATAAATAGCAAGTAACAATATAATAAATGGTAAGTAACAATATAATAAATAGTAAGTAACAATTTAATAAATAGTAAGTAACAATTTAATAAATAGTAAGTAACAATTAAATAACTAGTAAGTAACAATTTAATAAAAAGCAAGTAACAATTTAATAAATAGCAAGTAACAATATAATAAATGGTAAGTAACAATATAATAAATAGTAAGTAACAATTTAATAAATAGTAAGTAACAATTTAATAAATAGTAAGTAACAATTTAATAACTAGTAAGTAACAATTTAATAACTAGAAAGTTACAATTTAATAACTAGTAAGTAACAATTTAATAAAGAGTAAGTAACAATTTAATAAATAGTAAGTAACAATTTAATAACTAGTAAGTAACAATTTAATAACTAGTAAGTAACAATTTAATAAATAGTAAGTAACAGTTTAATAAATAGTAAGAAACGATTTAATAACTAGTAAGTAACGGTTTAATAACTAGAAAGTAACGATTTAATAAGTAGTAAGTAACGATTTAATAACTAGTAAGTAACGATTTAATAACTAGTAAGTAACGATTTAATAAATAGTAAGTAACGATTTAATAAATAATAGGTAACGTATTAATAAATAATAGGTAACGATTTAATAAATAGTAGGTAACGATTTAATAAATAGTAGGTAACGATTTAATAAATAGTAGGTAACGATTTAATAAATAGTAAGTAACGATTTAATAAAGAGTAAGTAACGATTTAATAAATAGAATGTAACGATTTAATAAACAGTAAGTAACGATTTAATAAATAGTAAGTAACGATTTAATAAATAGTAAGTAACGATTTAATAAATAGTAAGCAACGATTTAATAAATAGTAAGTAACAATTTAATAAATAGTAAGTAACAATTTAATAAATAGTATGTAACAATTTAATAGACAGTAAGTAACAATTTAATAAATAGTAAGTAACCATTTAATAAATAGTAAGTAACAATTTAATAAATAGTAAGTAACAATTTAATAAATAGTAAGAAACAATTTAGAAACTAGTAAGTAACAATTGAAGAACTAGTAAGTAACAATTTAATAACTAGTAAGTAACAATTTAATCACTAGTAAGTAACAATTTAATAACTAGTAAGTAACAAATTAATAAATAGTAAGTAACGATTTAATAAATAGTAAGTAACGATTTAATAAATAGTATGTAACGATTTAATAAATAGTAAGTAACGATTTAATAAATAGTAAGTAACGATTTAATAAATAGTAAGAAACGATTTAATAAATAGTAAGTAACTATTTAATAAATATTAAGTAACAATTTAATAAATAGTAAGTAACAATTTAATAAATAGTAAGTAACAATTTAATAAACAGTAAGTAACAATTTAATAAATAGTAAGTAACCATTTAATAAATAGTAAGTAACAATTTAATAACTAGTAAGTAACGATTTAATAAATAGTATGTAACGATTAAATAAATAGTAAGTAACGATTTAATAAATAGTAAGTAACGATTTAATAAATAGTAAGTAACGATTTAATAAATAGTAAGTAACAATTTAATAAGTAGTATGTAACAATTTAATAAATAGTAAGTAACAATTTAATAAATAGTAAGTAGCAATTTAATAAATAGTAAGTAACGATTTAATAAATAGAATGTAACGATTTATTAAACAGTAAGTAACGATTTAATAAATAGTAAGTAACGATTTAATAAATAGTAAGTAACGATTTAATAAATAGTAAGTAACGATTTAATAAATAGTAAGTAACAATTTAATAAGTAGTAAGTAACAATTTAATAAATAGTAAGTAACAATTTAATAAATAGAAAGTAACAATTTAATAAATAGTAAGTAACAATTTTTTTTTTTGCTTGGGCGTTTGCCGGGCGCTCAGTCCTGTTGGACCATTGTGCCCGAGCCCGTACGGGCAGTCCTAGTTGGGAGGGCTTTCCGCCAAGCCGGCCTCTGATCCAAATTTGAGAAGCCCGCTCAGGGTTGTGTCCTCCAAGTTTGCCGTGCGACAGAAGGCTGCTCCCAGTAACAACTGTCTCTGGGCCGCCATACCCACGCACTGCGTCATTAGGTGGAGCGGCGTTTCGTCGTCCTCCCCGCACCGCGGGCACCTAGGTCCCTCGACGATCCCCAGGCACGCCAGGTGCTTTCTCGTGTGCCAGTGTCCTGTGACCATTCCCACGAGCAGTCGCAACTGCGACCTATCTAGGCGGCTGAGTGTCGCCCCTAGCTTTTTAGAAGGCCGCTTCAACAGAGCCTTCGCGTGTCTCATCTGTTGGGTCCGTTCCCAGAGTTGTTCGAGTTGCTGTCTGATCCAGCACCTCGTCCACTCCTTCACAGTCCCCATGGAGACACCTACGGTGCACGACAGGTCTCGATCCAGATTACGCGCACCTTCTCGAGCCCTGGCGTTTGCCCCTTCGTTTCCCTCGATTCCGGCGTGCCCCGGAACCCATAGTAAACTGACGCGGTTGCTATTAGCCAATTGCGTCAGTGTGTCCACGCAGTCTAGTACCAGACTGGATCGCACCACTGTATTGTGTAGGGATCCAAGTGCAGCCCGACTGTCGCTACAAATATAGATGTGCTTGCCCTCATAGCCCCTGTCCAGGTTTAGCCTGGCACAGGTCCTGATAGCCTGCACCTCCGCCTGAAAGACCGATACGTGTGGGCCCAGGGCGATGGATCTTTCCACCCTGGGCCTCTCCCCACATATCCCGGCTCCGGTTCCGGTTTTGGTTTTGGAACCATCTGTATACCAGATAAGTCCCCCCGGAGAGAGTAACTCCTTTTCGCTCTCTTCCCAGTCCTTCCTGCTTGGAAAGCGAACGACGAAGTTATGTTGGAAGCGGTAGGCTGGGTCACATTGGTCTCCCCCGCAGTCCAGAGCCTCGTACGAGTCCCTTACGTCCTGCAGGATCGCCGCGTGCCCATTCCCCGTGCCTTTCCATCTTCCCGCGAAATGTATCCTCAGGGCAGCCTTCCTAGCCCCGGCCTCCGCAGCCAAGTGCGGCGGCGGCAGGTCCAGCAAGACCCCCATCGCCAGGGTGGGCGTGGTAGGAAACGCACCCGTTATCCCCAGCAGTGCCAGGCGATACACCTTGCTCAAAGTCCTCCTGTGGGTGTCCCTCCTCATGGAGGTCCACCATACAACTGAGGCGTATATTAGTTGGGGCTCCAGGATGGCTGTATAGATCCATTTAACCACCCTTGGTTTTAACCCCCATGTGCTGCTGAACATCCTTCTGCAGGCCCAGTAGGTGACAAGCGCCTTCTGGGTCTGCTTCGTGATGTGGCTTTTCCACGTGAGCTTCTTATCCAGGGTCACTCCCAGATATTTCACCTCCGAGGAGGTATGAAGCTCCGCTCCGAATATTGAGGGGGCCTTAAACTTTAAGTTCCGCTTCCTCGTGAACAGTACCATCTCCGTCTTGGATGGATTTACCCTTAGATTTTGGTTGTGGCACCATTTCTGAACCAGTGTGAGTGCCTTCTGCATTCTCCTGGCCATGCATGTCGGGCTCGTGCCTCTGACAGCGATCGCTATGTCGTCGGCATAGCCCTGTACTATCACGCCTTCTTCTCCGAGCCCACGCAGTAACTCGTCTACCACCAGGGTCCACAGCAGTGGGGAGAGGACTCCCCCCTGCGGGCAGCCCCTGTCGGCCCGAGCCCTTGTCGTGGTCCCTTCCCAGCTGGCCATCACGGCTCTAGTCCGCAACATATTGCGGATCCACCTTCCGATCGACTCTTCGACCTTGAAGTTGTCTAGAGCCCTGCTTATGGCATCCAAGGATGTGTTATCGAACGCTCCTTCGATGTCTAAGAATACGCTCAGGACCGACTGTTTCCGCTCCAGGGCCCCTTCTACCACCCCTACCAGGTGATGGAGCGCCGTCTCCACGGATCTGCCGGCCTGATACGCGTGTTGGGACATTTGAACTGGTCTTTCCACCAGCGCATGTTCCCTGATGTGTCTATCCACCAGCCTTTCCAGCGTCTTCAGAAGGAAGGACGTTAGGCTGATGGGCCTGAAGGATTTGGCAGAGTCGTAGTCCTTCTTCCCTGGTTTGGGTATGAACACGACTCTAGCCATTCTCCATGTTTTGGGTATATACCCCAAGGCAAGACAGGATTTAAAGATAAGGTCCAGTCGTCTTATCAGGTCCTCTCCCCCTTCCTGTAGAAGAGCGGGGAAGATCCCGTCCATTCCCGGACTCTTAAATCTTTTAAAAGAGTTTATAGCCCATTTAATCCTGTCTCGGTTTACCACTCTGGAGGCCATTCCCCAGTCCTTCGGTCCATCCTTCTGAGGTTCCAGCTCTTCTATTGGCTGCCCCTGCTGAAGGAGTCCCGAGCCCGGGAAGTGGACCTCTATCATGTGGTCCAGAATTTGTTGTCGGTCCTCTAGGTACCTCCCGTCCGGGAGTCTGAGTCCGTTCAATTTTTCAGGAGGACCGGAAGCGAAGACCCTTCGAAGCCTGGCCACTAGTGGTAGGGCCTCGGTCTCTTGGCAGAATTCCCTCCAGGTCCTCCTTTTTGCTGCTCTGGTGAGCTTCTTGTAGGATCTATGGGCATCTCTATAGTTTTCCCATTCGACCCTCGTGCCAATCTTCATGGCTCTGTTTAGCAGCTTCCGGGTTCTGGCCCTGTGCCTACTTAGCTCCTGGTTCCACCAGGGTACCCGTCTGCTGCTCTTCCTTTGCTTAGCCGGGCATGACGCTTCGTACGATTGGGTGATCGCAACCTGCAGTTTCTCAACCGCCTGCTCGATCCCCCCACCCGTTCTCGTGGGTCCGAAGTTCCCCCCGAGCCTTCCTTCTAGCTCCTCTTTGTAGAGTTGCCAGTCGGTGGCCCTGGGGTTCCTGTAGACTCCCGTGGGTTCGTGTGTCGCGTCTCCCGCCAGTTTAAATTCGATTAGCCTGTGGTCGGAGAGTGTTACCTCTTCCGCCACTTGCCAATCCTTTATTGCTTGAGCCACCTTTCTGGAGCCCAGCGTGATGTCAATTACCTCCTGCCTTCTGGAGGTAACAAACGTGGGCTTGGAACCTCGATTGAGGATCTCCAGTTCCGTTGTCGAGAGGTATTCGAGTAAGCTCGTCCCTCTCTTGTTGATATCGGTGCTGCCCCATACGATGTGGTGGGCATTGACGTCGCATCCCACCACCAGTTGCAGCCCCCTATTTTTGCATGCCTCCACCAGTACTCTGAGTTCCCTTGTTGGGGGGGACTCCTCAGAGTCGTATGGTAGGTATGCTGAGCAGACCACGACCTTTTCCGTGTTTCCGCCCATTTTTGGCTCTATTAGGACAGCTGTTAGGTCCCTAGTGCAGAATTCTCCCAGCCTCAAGGCGTGCAGTCTCTTATTCGCGTAGACGCACGCTCTTGGTCCGGGGTCACCGGGCCCGTGTATTATCGTGCCCTGTTTCGCGTTCAGTCCTCCTACACGACCCCTGGTTAGCCAGGGTTCCTGTATGAGTACTATGTCTGTTTGCTGCACCACTATGCGGCGATCGAGCAAGTCCGTCGCCGCTTTGCAGTGCTGCTGATTTATCTGCGAGATGCTGATGCATCCTGCAGCCATCTTGACTGCAGTATTGCCCGTTCTCGCACGTGCTCCGGGGGAGATAGTGTGTCCCGTGTTATGGTCCACTTCTATTTCCCCCTTCGCTTTACCGTGGTGGCCTTGTTCGCCACCCCGGCTGTTTTGAGGAAATGGTCCCTCAGTGACCCCGAGTTGGTAGTCCTTTGGACTCCTCCTCGGGTCCCCGAGGGCCCAGCTCTACCCCACCCCACGGCCTTCAGGGGTCTCCCCCTTCTTCCGCGGGTGGGAGCCTTCACCTCCTTCTTCGTCATGGGGAGTCGGTCCCCCCCCCCGTGGGTGCGCCGGAGGTCTCCCCCGCGGTCGCTACCAACGAGGGTCCCTTCCCTCCCCCCGCTGCTCCGCTCTGGGCTTGGTCCTGAGGGGCCGGGTCGGCTCCGGTGCTGGGCATCGCCCTCGCGCCCGAGGCCTCTCCCGCTCCCTCCGGCCCAACCCCCGCACTGGCCTGGGGTGCCGCTGCCGCCGCCCCCCGCGCCGCTCCCGGTTCCCCGCCACCACCGCCGGTCCGAGTCAGGAACTCCCTAAGGAGCGCCCTGCCCAGCCCCACGTGGATGACGAAGCCCCGTTTGCTTAGCACCTCGTGCGACTCCGCGTCCACCCCCAGGATGAAGTGCACGGATCGTTCCGCCTCCCTTCTGCTCCACACCCTCCATAGTTGGGTGCGGAGGCCCGGGTTTTGCCGGCCGATCCGTTGCAGAATGACTTCCGTCTTCTCCGGAGGTCCGGGGATGACGGTCGTCATCTTCCGAAGCCTGGGTAGGCACTCTCTCTCCATTACCTGAAGAGATGCGCCCTCCCAAGGCTTCAGGTTTGTTGCCGCTTCTTTTAGCCATTGCTTGGCTGCGGCGTCCGTGCAGGTTACCCAGAGGATGCCCTGTACGAACCTACACTCTTCGAAGCGGGGGGCCGCCATTTCCATAGGAATGGCGTCCATCGCTTCTCCGAGCCTCCTCATCACCAGATCCGCCTGCTCCGGTGTTAGCGTGGATTCGGGGTAGTCAGATGGTGCTATCGCCATCTTCCTACCCCCCACCAGCGCCTCCTTGAAGCTGGAGGGCTCTGGGAATATCTTGTTTATTCTTTTTGCTGGGTGTTCGGGGGTCGTACCGTCGGTCTGAGCCCGGTTTCGACCGCCGCGGCTAGCGCCGCATCGGTCTCCTCCGGTCCCTCCGTGGTGACTTCCGCCGCGTGAACGGGAGATGTTCCCTCTTTCGAGGGCCCTTCTCCCGCCGTGTCAGTATGTTGGGTTTTTTCTATTAAATCCATAGAGTTCCCACGAGTGTGCAGGAAGTATGCGGTCCACCCCCACAGAGCCTGCTATGTGGGGGTAAGGCTAAATACAATGGGGGATCGCCTGGTACCCCAAGGGCATCGTTCGAGGCACCATACCCCGGTACCATTCATCCCTCGGCACGATAGCTTCCACCTTGGATTGGGGAGTTGGTCCGCGACAGGGCCTTCGCTTGCCACGCGGAGTTGTTAGGCCCCGGGGTTCGCTTATAGCACCCGATACCCATCGCGTTCCCCGACCCCCCCTTTCGCCACGGCCCGGTCACCGTGTGGTGATCCGGTCCGCGGCAATCAGAGGAGCCGCTTCACGCTCTGGCCGTTCTCCTATCCGCCACCTGGAGACGCGCTCGGTTGGTGCTCAACCTAGATCGACACGGGCCGATCTAATCCCGCTACCCTTTACGGGGGTAGGGGGACCGCCGAGAAGTAACAATTTAGAAACTAGTAAGTAACAATTTAGAAACTAGTAAGCAACAAATTAAGACCTAGTAAGTAACAATTTAATAACTAGTAAGTAACAATTTAATAACTAGTAAGTAACAATTTAATAACTAGTAAGTAACAATTTAATCACTAGTAAGTAACAATTTAATAACTAGTAAGTAACAAATTAATAAATAGTAAGTAACGATTTAATAAATAGTAAGTAACGATTTAATAAATAGTAAGTAAAAATTTAATAAATAGTAAGTAACGATTTAATAAATAGTAAGTAACGATTTAATAAATAGTAAGAAACTATTTAATAAATAGTAAGTAACGATTTAATAAATAGTATGTAACAATTTAATAAATAGTAAGTAACCATTTAATAAATAGTAAGTATCAATTTAATAACTAGTAAGTAACAATTTAATAACGAGTAAGTAACAATTTAATAACTAGCAAGTAACAATTTAATAACTAGTAAGTAACAATTTAATAACTAGTAAGTAACAATTGAATAAATAGTAAGTAACGATTTAATTAAAAGTAAGTAACGATTTAATAACTAGTAAGTAACGATTTAATAACTAGAAAGTAACGATTTAATAAATAGTAAGTAACGATTTAATAAATAGTAGGTAACGATTTAATAAATAGTAAGTAACAGTTTAATA
>CAWLCU010000773.1:0-5000 GCA_963855975.1 Andrena chrysosceles
AGCTTGAAACCGTAACTATGCAAAAACACTATATAAATGCGAAAGCATTTATATAAACAGATACCAAAAACTAAATGCGAATGCATTTTAAACAGATACCAAAAACTAAATGCGAATGCATTTAAACAGATACCAAAAACTAAATGCGAATGCATTTAAACAGATACCAAAAACTAAATGCGAATGCATTTAAACAGATACCAAAAATGAAATGCGAATGCATTTTAAACAGATACCAAAAACTAAATGCGAATGCATTTAAACAGATACCAAAAACTAAATGCGAATGCATTTAAACAGATACCAAAAATGAAATGCGAATGCATTTATCACCGCCGTGGCACGGCTTACGCGCGGAGGTCGCTACAGACGGAGAGAACCTGGTTTCTCATCGCGACTCTCCCGTCCGCTGTCATCGGTGAAGCGCAAAGAGCCAAGCGCGCCAGACCGCCGGATGCGCCCTCCTCTTTGAGAACGGGACGATAATAATACGAACGCAATCACGAGTGCGCTCGCGCGACGTTTCTCGAGAGGCCGTTGTTAACTGATCGGGAAAAACTAGACCCGTCGTTGCGATCGTCCTCTACGATAACCCGCCGCCTCGTCGATTCGCGTTCACCTCGTATGGGAGACCCCGTGTCTGTGCGTGTTGTCTGCGCTAGTAGCGTGTAGAGGCTCGTATCGAGAAAGGAGTCACTCGCGACCCAAGACAGGGACGAGAAAACACACCATAAGCGCTCCGAGTGGTCAAGTAAAGCTCGCGAGAGAGAGAGAGAGAGAGAGAGAGAGAGCAGGAACGAGCCGCCGTCGAAGCCCCTCGGTTTCTCGCGACGTTTCTCTCTCTCTTTCTGGACGACGCTTCTTCCACTCTCATATCCCGCTTCCTCAGTTTTGGTCGCGCTCTCCGAAAAGTCCTGTGACGGACGACACTCTCCTTGGAGAGGATCCGGGTAACCTAGGGCGCGACATCTATCGCGTCGACGTGCATCCCGCGTATCGCTTGCTTAATCGCGCATCCCCGATAACCGAAAAAAGGGACCGGCTGTGAAGCTTCGATAGCGAAAGTCCGATTGGACCGATCGAAGCCGGCCGTGCGTCCGCTTTCGGGGGAGCGTGTTGTAAGTAGAGGATGCTGTCGCGTGCGGTGGCCTCGCCCCGAGTACATCTCGAAGGTTTTTAAATGAATATGTACGCTCGGCCGTCGGACGTGTCGCGGTGTTTCCGCGGTACGCGTCGACGGTGTTCCCGTCCTGGACACAAATCACACACCGTGTCGTCATCGCTGGCGACGCCCGGACCTCCTTCGCGCGCTGGTTGGAGGCGCACCGGCCTCGGCTTTATCCGAACCGAGAACAAAGATAATAACGAACATAATAACATGATTATCCTGAACGGTGGATCACTTGGCTCGTGGGTCGATGAAGAACGCAGCTAATTGCGCGTCAACGTGTGAACTGCAGGACACATGAACATCGACATTTCGAACGCACATTGCGGTCCACGGATACAATTCCTGGACCACGCCTGGCTGAGGGTCGTTATCACATACAAAAGACTGCTTGCGTCTGTCTGCGTATAATCACATCCTCGCCGTCACGCGTTTCCGACGATGTAACGCGTTTCGGAGTCGGGTCGGATGATACACGTCAGATACGCGACGTACGAGCGAAAGTTGGGCCGTTCGTCGGCGTTTGCAACGGCTCGCGTGAGAATCGTGAAGCGTGTGTTGTACTCTCACCCGTGCGAGAACCAGAAAGGGAGAGCCGAAATGTGATGAATGATGATCGCGTTATCAGGGACTCGCGTGCGTGCGTGCTTTCACGGCGTTGTGCGTCGTTGTTTTATAACGACCGCCCGTGTGCTGCACCGCTCCCCTGGATCATCATCATCACACACAGCGGTCTCTCCACTCGCACTGGTGGTGCAGAATTTGCCTTCACGTTCTGCGCGAGATCTTTTACCGTGCTCCCGACGTCGCCTGAAATGAAAAATTTGTCCTGAGAAAGAGAGACCAAAGAGCGAGAGATAAAGATAGAGTGAGAAAGAGCAGGGTGCGGCGCGGCATATGTGCGCCATTCTGTATCGTCGCGTTCACGCGGCCCCAGGGATTTTATAAAAGAGAGGGTCGTCGTTGACAAGTGAGAGAACAGTCAATCGATACATCGAGGGCACAACACACTCGTTCTTCGGGACGCCGTGAAGATCCAAGGGGATGGTGTACATGAGAGAATGGAGGCGCTGTGCGGGATGATAAATTTGAAAATCACTCGTTAACATGATCGGGTCGATGTATTTCCCCGTCGTTGCGCGTGTCCTCGCCTAGCCGCCATATTCATTCCCTCCCTACGGCCACGTTCCGTCGACACACAAGAGTGTTTGCGCCAAACATCCGATGAGAGAAGAGTGATTGCTCCACGCGTCGTTTAAAACGTTTCTGTACCCCGGAATCCTCGTTGGCGCGGCTGCGCGAATTGGAACTTTGACGAACCTAAAGGCGCCGATGCCGCGAAAGGTGTGTAAGAAGACTCTACTTCGTACAATTGAAGAAAACGAGTCTCCCCGATCGCCCTATGTCTTTGTCGCGTTGTTGGTCGATCGTATACGAGACCGCGGGTCTCACCGGTCGTCCAGTCCACGAAAAAGCTTATTTTTCCACGGTTCCCTCTGCTGCGAGTCACTGCTCGAGGCGTGAAGGGATAGCGGAATCTCAAAGCTAATAATAGCGGACGGACGTTAAAATAAAAACCGGTGGGGTCGTTCTGCGAGAGTCTCCTCCCGGATCGAATCGACGATGCGCGACGAAAAGACACTTTGGCGAGGCGTAAAATAATAGAGGTAGGGGGGACTAAATATTCTCTCGATTATAGAAGAAGAAGGGAGTCCAAATATACCTTTTCTCTGGTATCGTGCGATGGCACCTCTGGATATACATACACGAGATCGGATCACATCGATCCGTCATCGGGTCAGGTTATGAGCCGGGATGTGTACGGGGGGAACCCGTACTCCCGCCGGCCGGGAGACCCGTTCGTGATACAATATCCAAAAGAGGGAGCACGATTTATAATACCGAAGGGAGGCACGTGCCTACTTCTCCAAAAATATCTTCTCTCTACTTCGCGGTCTCGGCTTTTTTCTCTGGTGGCACATAATTTTTATATAATAACGATTGACGACCTCAGAGTAGGCGAGATTACCCGCTGAATTTAAGCATATTACTAAGCGGAGGAAAAGAAACTAACAAGGATTTCCTTAGTAGCGGCGAGCGAACAGGAATTAGCCCAGCACTGAATCCCGCGGTTCCGCCGCAGGGAATTGTAGTGTTCCGGAGGATCCGTTTATCCCGTGACGTCGCACCGCGTCCAAGTCCATCTTGAATGGGGCCACTTACCCGGAGAGGGTGCCAGGCCCGTAGCGACCGGTACGGTCGGGAGTTTCGGGAGGATCTCTCCATAGAGTCGGGTTGCTTGAGAGTGCAACCCTAAGTGGGTGGTAAACTCCATCTAAGGCTAAATACAACCACGAGACCGATAGCGAACAAGTACCGTGAGGGAAAGTTGAAAAGAACTTTGAAGAGAGAGTTCAAGAGTACGTGAAACCGTTCAGGGGTAAACCTGAGAAACCCAAAAGATCGAATGGGGAGATTCATCGTCGACGAGGCTGGCTCCCGTCGGTGCGCGATACTCCGGGTGGACCTTCGTGGTTCCATTAGCGAGGGTACACCACTGGCGGCGAATGTTCCGGCCACGTAGTCGTGCACTTCTCCCCTAGTAGAACGTCGCGACCCGTTGCGTGTCGGTCTACGGCCCGAGCGGTTGCCTGTTTCGTTGCTCCCAGAGCACGCGACAGACCCTCGGCCGCCCGGCCGGCTGCGCGACGGTACTCCGAGACGGTATCGGGCCGCAACCAATCCATTTTCGAATGTGTTTGCGTCAGGCCCGTCGCAAGCCCGGTCAGTTCTTACCCGGAGGCACGGACCTGGTGCCGTCCCCGGGCCTGGCCAGCTGTTAGCAGGCGGTGTCCTTGGACTGGGCCAAGCTTCGAATTACCGGTCGGCGACGCTACTGCTTTGGGTACTCTCAGGACCCGTCTTGAAACACGGACCAAGGAGTCTAACATGTGCGCGAGTCATTGGGAGAAAGAAACCTAAAGGCGGAATGAAAGTGAAGGTCGACCTTTGCGTCGACCGAGGGAGGATCGGCCGCGTTACGATGCGGCCTCGCACTCCCGGGGCGTCTCGTTCTCATTGCGAGAAGAGGCGCACCTAGAGCGTACACGTTGGGACCCGAAAGATGGTGAACTATGCCTGGTCAGGACGAAGTCAGGGGAAACCCTGATGGAGGTCCGTAGCGATTCTGACGTGCAAATCGAACGTCGGAACTGGGAATAGGGCCGTCAGATCTCAAAGTCCACCGGCACCATCGTCCAAAAGCCAAACTCGTCCGATCGCCAAAACAATTATAGATCCTTGTTCCTCGTTGCATTGCGAACGTATTACATTAATGGTTCGAACGCGGTCGTCGCGCTCGTTTTCGAGAAAAAAGAGAAAAACACCTTTCGGTCCGAAATATTTCTAAGTTGCGAGAAATTATTTTCAAATGTCGTTTGGGACAGTGTATTTATCGTGATAATGTTCCCGGCGATTGTTTATAATAATTTGTTTATTCGGTTTACTCTTGTCTCCGACGCTCTCCGCGGCTAAGTCCAAACGTGCCGGGCGGCCGGGCTGTTGTAGCGGCGGTTTTCACCCATAAGCGCCCGTGCGTAAGGTACGGCGGCGCCGGCGTTCCGGCCGGCCGTTCGGTATCTATAAGGGAGAGCGACGGTCCGAACGTCTCGGTCGGAGCAGCGTTGGGCGCGTGGCTATTCTATGACCTCGGTTGAGAAGCAGTCACCGCTCCTCGAGATTCTTTCTCAACTGTTCTTACCGTGTTGCGTTTTGGATTTCTCCACACAGCATTACCACGGGTCGGTGTCTAAGACCGAATGGCCCTTACGTG
>CAWLCU010000773.1:10000-12500 GCA_963855975.1 Andrena chrysosceles
AGAGAGGGTCGTCGTTGACAAGTGAGAGAACAGTCAATCGATACATCGAGGGCACAACACACTCGTTCTTCGGGACGCCGTGAAGATCCAAGGGGATGGTGTACATGAGAGAATGGAGGCGCTGTGCGGGATGATAAATTTGAAAATCACTCGTTAACATGATCGGGTCGATGTATTTCCCCGTCGTTGCGCGTGTCCTCGCCTAGCCGCCATATTCATTCCCTCCCTACGGCCACGTTCCGTCGACACACAAGAGTGTTTGCGCCAAACATCCGATGAGAGAAGAGTGATTGCTCCACGCGTCGTTTAAAACGTTTCTGTACCCCGGAATCCTCGTTGGCGCGGCTGCGCGAATTGGAACTTTGACGAACCTAAAGGCGCCGATGCCGCGAAAGGTGTGTAAGAAGACTCTACTTCGTACAATTGAAGAAAACGAGTCTCCCCGATCGCCCCATGTCTTTGTCGCGTTGTTGGTCGATCGTATACGAGACCGCGGGTCTCACCGGTCGTCCAGTCCACGAAAAAGCTTATTTTTCCACGGTTCCCTCTGCTGCGAGTCACTGCTCGAGGCGTGAAGGGATAGCGGAATCTCAAAGCTAATAATAGCGGACGGACGTTAAAATAAAAACCGGTGGGGTCGTTCTGCGAGAGTCTCCTCCCGGATCGAATCGACGATGCGCGACGAAAAGACACTTTGGCGAGGCGTAAAATAATAGAGGTAGGGGGGACTAAATATTCTCTCGATTATAGAAGAAGAAGGGAGTCCAAATATACCTTTTCTCTGGTATCGTGCGATGGCACCTCTGGATATACATACACGAGATCGGATCACATCGATCCGTCATCGGGTCAGGTTATGAGCCGGGATGTGTACGGGGGGAACCCGTACTCCCGCCGGCCGGGAGACCCGTTCGTGATACAATATCCAAAAGAGGGAGCACGATTTATAATACCGAAGGGAGGCACGTGCCTACTTCTCCAAAAATATCTTCTCTCTACTTCGCGGTCTCGGCTTTTTTCTCTGGTGGCACATAATTTTTATATAATAACGATTGACGACCTCAGAGTAGGCGAGATTACCCGCTGAATTTAAGCATATTACTAAGCGGAGGAAAAGAAACTAACAAGGATTTCCTTAGTAGCGGCGAGCGAACAGGAATTAGCCCAGCACTGAATCCCGCGGTTCCGCCGCAGGGAATTGTAGTGTTCCGGAGGATCCGTTTATCCCGTGACGTCGCACCGCGTCCAAGTCCATCTTGAATGGGGCCACTTACCCGGAGAGGGTGCCAGGCCCGTAGCGACCGGTACGGTCGGGAGTTTCGGGAGGATCTCTCCATAGAGTCGGGTTGCTTGAGAGTGCAACCCTAAGTGGGTGGTAAACTCCATCTAAGGCTAAATACAACCACGAGACCGATAGCGAACAAGTACCGTGAGGGAAAGTTGAAAAGAACTTTGAAGAGAGAGTTCAAGAGTACGTGAAACCGTTCAGGGGTAAACCTGAGAAACCCAAAAGATCGAATGGGGAGATTCATCGTCGACGAGGCTGGCTCCCGTCGGTGCGCGATACTCCGGGTGGACCTTCGTGGTTCCATTAGCGAGGGTACACCACTGGCGGCGAATGTTCCGGCCACGTAGTCGTGCACTTCTCCCCTAGTAGAACGTCGCGACCCGTTGCGTGTCGGTCTACGGCCCGAGCGGTTGCCTGTTTCGTTGCTCCCAGAGCACGCGACAGACCCTCGGCCGCCCGGCCGGCTGCGCGACGGTACTCCGAGACGGTATCGGGCCGCAACCAATCCATTTTCGAATGTGTTTGCGTCAGGCCCGTCGCAAGCCCGGTCAGTTCTTACCCGGAGGCACGGACCTGGTGCCGTCCCCGGGCCTGGCCAGCTGTTAGCAGGCGGTGTCCTTGGACTGGGCCAAGCTTCGAATTACCGGTCGGCGACGCTACTGCTTTGGGTACTCTCAGGACCCGTCTTGAAACACGGACCAAGGAGTCTAACATGTGCGCGAGTCATTGGGAGAAAGAAACCTAAAGGCGGAATGAAAGTGAAGGTCGACCTTTGCGTCGACCGAGGGAGGATCGGCCGCGTTACGATGCGGCCTCGCACTCCCGGGGCGTCTCGTTCTCATTGCGAGAAGAGGCGCACCTAGAGCGTACACGTTGGGACCCGAAAGATGGTGAACTATGCCTGGTCAGGACGAAGTCAGGGGAAACCCTGATGGAGGTCCGTAGCGATTCTGACGTGCAAATCGAACGTCGGAACTGGGAATAGGGCCGTCAGATCTCAAAGTCCACCGGCACCATCGTCCAAAAGCCAAACTCGTCCGATCGCCAAAACAATTATAGATCCTTGTTCCTCGTTGCATTGCGAACGTATTACATTAATGGTTCGAACGCGGTCGTCGCGCTCGTTTTCGAGAAAAAAGAGAAAAACACCTTTCGGTCCGAAATATTTCTAAGTTGCGAGAAATTATTTTCAAATGTCGTTTGGGACAGTGT